>OU343161.1:136956772-137261772 GCA_910595825.1 Philhelius pedissequus
CAATTTTTTTTCAGTTAAAAGTCTGACATTTACGAAAATGGATCGCTTAACTATCGCACAATGCATACAAATTTACATACTACAAAAATGGTGATTCTGCCACAGCCACATATCGTGCTTTAAGAGGAGATTATGTTTTACATAATCGTCCAACTACGCAAGCAATTGGCAAAATTGGGAAGAAATTTGAAAAGACTGGATTGGTTAGAGATATTGTAAGGCCTGTGCATCATCGTTCCGCCCGTACCACTGAAAATATCGCTGCTGTAAGTGAAAGTGTTGCCGAAGACCCGAATGTGTCGATTCCTCGTCGTCCCCAGGAATTAGGACTATCTTACGGCAATTATGGCGTATTTTGCATTTGGATCTACGCCTACATCCATATAAAGTCCAGCTCACACAACAACTGAAGCCAGCTGACCATTCACAACTTCGTATATACGTCGAATGGGTGCTTGAACAAGAGGCGGTGAACGGCGATTTTAGGAACAAAATTTTCTTCAGCGACGAAGCACATTTCTCACTCGGTGGGTATGTTAATATACAAAATTGTCGTATTTGGGGTTCTGAGAATCCTCAAGTAATTGAAGATAGACCATTATATCCACAAAAAGTCACTTTTTGGGGCGCTCTTTGGTCCGGAGGTGTGATTGGACCTTACTTATTCGAAAACCATGATGGAACGACTGTCACCGTCAATTCGGAGCGTTATGGTGATATGATAACCGACTTTTTTTTGCCTGCTATTCAAGAATATGACTTGGAGAATATGTGGTTTTAATAAGACGGTGCCACATTGCCACACAACTCGAGCGAATATGGCTTTATTGCAAGATACATTTCCTTGTCGCGTAATTTCTCGTGCGTCGTGGCGATATCAACTGGCCACCAAGATCATGCGATTTGACACCGCTGGACTTTTTTTGTGGAGCTACGCAAAAAACCGTGTTTATGCAGATAAGCCTTTAACTCTTGAGCACTTGAAAACCATCATTCGTCAAGTTATGGCTAAGATGTCGCCCAATATGTGTCAAAAAGTGGTCGAAAATTACGTCAAAAGAATTGATGCTAGCAACAATTCGCGTGGTGGTCATTTAAATGATGTAGTGTTTTACACATAATGCCAACGTTCAAACTTTATAATAAAAGAGAAATATTATGAAAAAAAATATTTTATATGTGTTTTATTTACGTTTACTTTTGAAACCGCAAAATTGATAAACCTTTATATCCTTTTAAGTTCATCTTCTACTTGTACTTTGCATTTATTACAAGCAATGCATATTAGGTATCGCAAAAAAAGTATTATTCAATTTTATAAATATTATACATACCTTTATCCAATTTAAAATAAAATGCACGACTGGATCGTACGAACTTGCGGATGTAGCAAACAACTTTAATGTAGCTAACCACTGATGCTGTTAGTAGGTAGGTATAGGTAGGTGTAGGTAGTCTAGTTATTCTATGCATTTTCAAAGCCGATGTAGGTAAGTTTACTTTGATTCTTAGTATAATGGTCAAAATTTAATTTCCATCCATAAATTACATATAAGCTAAAACCAATATTTAATAGAAAAGATATCAGAATTAGTCAAAGCAGTGAAATAAAAATTAAGAATCTGATTGGTGGATCAAAAGACAAAATTGAAACGTTACAGCAATCAGGGATGTAGGGCAGACAAGAAGACCAATTCTCAAAAGATTTAATGAACATTTTGCGCATCTAAAATACAATGAACCAGAAAAATCAAGTGTATCGCAACGCATGTTAGATAATAACCATAATTTTAGTTCACAAAATTTGAAATTAATACGTAATATAAATAATCCTTATGAGCTAGATGCTTTCGAATCTCTTTATATATTTAAAAATAAAAATAAATTAATGAATAGTGACAATGGACCAATAAGAAATCCAATTTTCAAAACATTTTATATTAGACCTTAATTTTACTGTAAATTTGTTTGTATTGAATTTGTTGTTTGTATTGAATCTTAATATTAATATCAAAATGTCATTATTATTTAAATAGAGCTTACTGACAATGGAAGCATGGCTTCCGAAATGTACATTTAAGCAAAAATAAATAATTTGTGTTTTAAGTTGTTAAAAATAAAATCTTGAATTTATAATGAATAGTGGAAGGCATGTTTCAAGGAATGGTTACATAGGTACCTACCTACAAACGTATATTTAAATAGATTTGAATTATGAAAATTAGGAGGGTAATATGTACCTACTTATATATAGAGAACCTAGGTATGTAGATATGTACATACATATACATCAGACTATAAAATTTAAAATTATTTTTTTGATTAGTTTTAAAAATATTGATTTTTCAAAAAAAAAAAATAGATTTTCCTTCAAGGTCATATGGCAGTTACCGTTATTTTTAGGCCTAAAAGTAAAATTTCAATTTCCCATCTGAGGAATGCTAAAATAATCACACACCAAATTTGAAGGTAATCGCTTACGCGCCGGCCGTTTAGGCTGCAGCTCGTTATACATACAAACGCACAGACTGACAGACTGACAGACAGACAGTCATTTTTTGTCGATCACTTTTTTAGGCGTCACTATGATCGTAACGCATGTTTGATTGTAGAATTTTTTTGTTACGAATGCATAACTTGCCTTATAGTACCTACATATAAACTATAATTGCAAGCAAAAATTTAATGAGGTATAAATGACAATAAATTCCGAAATTTAATATATGTACTCGTAGGTAGGTAGGTAGGTACACATTTCTCAAACAATATATTGTATGTAGGTACAAGTACCACATACACATTGCCTGATTTAATAAACTCTTAAATAGGTATGTATGTAGGTTTTCAGCTGAAAATATAGGTATATGTACCTGCAGTGAGTAAAAAAAATGCATTCTTATAATAATAAAATGCACCACTGGATCGTACAAAGTTGCTATTGTTTCTAACACCTTTAATGTAGGTAGGAATTGAAGCTGTTAGGAGGTAGGTATTCTAGTTAAGCCATTAAGTTTAAAGCCATTAATGAATTGAGGAATAGTTACATACATAGGTACCAACCTACCAAAAATTCATAAGATACCTATTGTGAATTTTAATTATTTTTGTTAAGAAGGTAATACCTGCATACATAGATGGACATATATTTGTACGTATGTATGTATGTACCTTTGTAACAAATGAAACAAAAAAATTGTTCGACAATTTGAATATGCAAAACTATTTTTAATTTTTTCAAGCATTCCATAAAAAAAATGAGAAAATCCAAGATATAAAAATGGTTCTATACCAACATACTTACATATTTGAAATCTTGATGTGCAAATAGCAGCAAAATTTACATTATATGTAGGATACCTACATATGTAGATACAATGAAAAAAATTCCAAAATACCTTTTAAATTGAATTGAAAATGTAATGTAAATAAATCAAGAAGGAATACCTACCTACATGCCTACATATAAAAATATTGCATGCATTTACAAACATTTAATTGGTACCTACCTACCTATTTTAAATCTAATAAGATAAGGTAGGTACCTATGACATTAATATGTATGTACATGTAATATTATCTTGCTCAGATTCGGTCCCAAGCGACCTTGCGCAACCAGCTGTTGTAAAAGCATTGGCATTCAAGTTCAAGGATACATTAGAATAAGAATACCTAAAACGAAATAAAAATTAAAACACATACTAATGCATTCGCGAAAGTAGCAGCAATATATTCCAAGCCATGTTCAAGCTAACACACGCCCATATCCGACAAGGCCATTCGATAAATATTCAGTAAAGTTGGACAACCAAGTTTTCAGCCTAAATGTGTTCAGAGGAATAGAGCACGCAGTAAAAATCAGTTTTTTTCAAACCGATGCCGATATAAAAGTTGCTGCGTCAACAGCTAGGTTTATTCAAAGGATGAACAACCTATTCGATTCGCAAATATAGGACAACTGTACTCCAGAAATACAAGCAAACAGGTGCTATCAGAGGCCACGGGCACTCTAAATGCCTAAAAAATTGCAAGGGAATGGATATCGCAGTGGAAATCCAGCAGCACCACTAGAATTCCCCATGCTTTAAGGGATTAAAGCAAATATTTCTGGGCATCGAACAAAATGTGGAATTACCACAAAAGTGATGAGCAGAGTTATTTCCTGCTCCAACATTTGAACACGGATGTTGCTGAAAACTTGTTTTCTATGATGCGCTCAAGCAGAGGCTCTTACGAATTAAACCCTTTCGCGTGGAGATTCACCCGTAATCTGAACCTGGTCATTTTCCAGCACCTGGC
The DNA here is from genome assembly GCA_910595825.1 of Philhelius pedissequus. Classification (NCBI taxonomy): domain Eukaryota; kingdom Metazoa; phylum Arthropoda; class Insecta; order Diptera; family Syrphidae; genus Philhelius; species Philhelius pedissequus. The sequence goes on from OU343161.1 coordinate 136,961,069, forward strand.
TGCGGCAGAACATTCAGGTTGTGAAGATGCTGGATCAGAACCATTGCTGCACGGAATGGAAAACGAAACTGAAACGGAAGAAGAACTGTACAATGATTACGTGTTGGAAGAGGAAGCCGAAACTAATTTATTCAGTGTTCTTACAACTGAACACTTGGTGAGCGAGGACATCGACCTGGAACTTAAAGAACAGCATGAAGAAATTTGTGTTAAATTGCAAAAAGCTGCTACAGATTTTTATTCGGGTTTTTCAGCAGCTGGACTCAGAAAGAAGCTGCACTCTGAAACATGCTCTCAGTTCATGATCGACGAGGTGAACAATGTAAGGGAGCAAACTTTGTTAATTTAACTGAGAGCATACAAGCCAGTAAGAACTATTTACTTCTGACATTGTTTTTATATTTATATAGTATTACCATGGAACATGAAAATAAGTTCATCAACGCGCCTGTGCAGATCGTACTTGTATCGAGAAATTTGCCTTTACAGATATTTGATTGAGAGCGGGGCAGAGAAATAAAAGAGTGAAAAGAAGAGATGAGGTAGTTTTATTTCTGTTCTTATAGCAATATTGAATAAAGGGGAGAAAACCAAATGTGGTGTATTTTTTTGACATCACATTTGTAGTTTACTATTTCATATGAGGACAAGGCAAAGAGAAATATATAAATACGATGAACTAATGAATGGATTTTATTTTTCGTTTTGCCTTAATGTAGCAAAGTTATTAAAATTATTGATTGTTCCTACAATCGAACGTACCTACAATGATACATACGTATTATAAGTTTGGTACTGAATTGTTGGGGAAGTTTGGATGTGTACCTACATACAATTGTTTGGATTTTAGTTATTTTATGAAATTATTTTAACAAATTTTAAGTACCTAGGTATTATTTTATTAAGCTTTTTAGGGTTCGAGTTTAAAACAATCGTATAGGTAGGTAAATTAACATTTATAATGTATAAGACAAATGTACTTACATACATACCTAACTATTCTTACTTACGATTATAGGTAGGTACTAGGCAAGTTATGCCTTCGTAAAAAACAAAAAAACTTTTAACAATCAAACATGACATTACGATCATAGAGAAGCCTATACAAATGATCGACAAAAAATGTCTGTCTGTCAGTCTGTCCGTCTGTATGTATAACGAGCTACAGCCTAAACGGCTTAATCGATTAAATTCAAAGTTGGTACGTGGGATTTGTTTGGCATTCTTCAGAGGGGAAATTGAAATTTTATGTTAGGCGTAAAAATAAAGGTGCCTGCCATACAACCGTTAAGGAAAAGCTTATTTTCTCGAAAACGGCTTCAACGATTCCGATAAAAAGTGAGTAAAGTGAGTAAAGCTACAGTTTTAACAAAAACTGTAATAAATACCTAAATAAAAACAACTTACCCTTAACTTACTAACTTTTTCAGTGACGTGAAATAAAGCTTCAAACCTCAATTAGTTGGAGCTTTTATCACGTCACCGTTATTTTCCTCTGAGCAAAAGTCACGAGTATCTTGTATATATAGAACAAAAACATGACATTTGTTCTTTGCAGATATCAAATTTGGCTTAAAATAAGCTTCCCTTTTGATTTCAGAAACAACGAAGCTTTCAAAACCAGTAAGATTTAGTTTTAGCAATTAAAACATATTTTAATACTTTAAATTAACATGTTTTATTATATTGTTATATAATAACTATTTTAATTTAAAATTTGAATTTTTAAATTATACATTTTTAGTTTTCTTAATTCCAAAAAATAACTTGGACATAATTGTTTGTAATGACAATATTATTATATATAATTAATTGATAATCTTTTTTTACAAATTTAGATATAAGAATTAAGGAACATACAACATATAGGTTATTTTAATATTTGTACATATTTTATAGAAATAATTTTTTTTTTGTAAAAAGATGATTAATATTTTTTTACTAAAACATTTTGTTACGAATTAATGCTGACCCATTACAAATCTTCTTCTTTTGTATATAAAGAACAATCCAAATTATGTTTGTACGCTATCTTCTTTTTTTTGGGCTTGATCGATTTGAATAAAATTTTCAGGAGATCATAAGGCATGTTTGGAGAGTGCATATAAGAAATATGTTTGCTGGCCGATGTCTAGAACCAGAGTTATAACCAAAAATGCGCTCACATGTGTGTTATTGCTTTATTAGTATAAATAATATGTTTTGTTTTGTATACACACACTTTTATTTTGGCTTCTCTTTGTTGCCGCGTGTATGAACACAACTACAGGATTTCATTCCCATTAAATGGATTTTGATATTTTATTTTGTCGGATGTCTAGAATGTTCCATGTATTTTTTGGAGGTGGAAAATTGGTTGTGAAGCTTGGAAAATTTCGGTTAATTGTGAAATTCATTGTTCATTCATTTCTATTCAGAAAATGTGCTATTTTTTTTGCTGAAATTGATTCAAATTTTGCGTATTATTACACTGATTCCGAACTAACCTTGGTCGACGTACACGTCTTGCAATAATTAATCAGAATGTCCGTGATAATCAAAGGCAAGAGATACGTGCCGAAGAAATAAATGGTTCGTGTCCATATTGCACAGCTTCAAACTGCACAATTCGACAAAAATTTATTAAAGGAAGAAAAGTGGTAAATGTAGACTTACATCGCGCTGTTTTGGAATACGATTCCGCAATCTGATTTATTTTCTCGATGCTCCTGGTGGGACATGCAAGACATTCGTCATTTAGTTGATTCTAGAAACGATTCGGCCAAAATCTCTTTCGTTGCCTGTTGCAGTTTATGGCATCTATGGCCTGGTCCGCTAGTATAGTATAAATGAATTTGGGGACCAGTGAATAATTTCAAATCAATAATTGTTTAGTAATTTGATTGGTAGTGCTCGGAAAATTTCTTCGTTCTCGATATTATCTAGTATTATTTCTATAATTCAACCACATTTTGATTTTTAATGGTGAGGAAAAAGCCTTTTAGTATAAAGTACCTTTGTAAACTAAAGATTTAGCAGCTAAAAGTTTTGGGAATTTACATTTTATATCTTCAAACTTTAGGATATTTAATTTTAGCTCTTCTCTACTCAAAGTATAAACATTCGACTCAATATATTTGATTTCATTGAGAAACCCTAAAATATTTTCTGACAAAAAATTGGTGAATTTTAGTGATGCCTTCATACTCAGAGTATATGTAATGTTTTTTCTGGAAGAAATATTTCTGGCATAAATTTTAGCTTTTCTATGTTTCGATTCATACCGAAAAGTCCACATATATTTTAAAGGGCCAATTTGTTTTAGAACCCCAACGTAATGATTTAAAAAATGGAATTTTGGTTTGAGTGGTTTTTTGAAAAGGGAATGTAATTAGAATTGTGTGTTTTAATGTTCTTAGCAAGGATTTGGAGGTCATGTTAATTAAACCGATCCAACAAAACTAAATCAACTATTTTTAATAAATTTAAAAAGAATTTCCAATCTTCCATTCCAAAAAATGAATAAATGTCATCATTTCTCGAGCCGACATCTTAATTCTGTTTGTTTTTAAATGTGTGATTTCAATTGGTGGTGATAAATTTCCCAGTTGAGTTTCCCCATAATTAAACATTTGTTTTCTGTAATTCAACACTTCGATTGAGAACAGTTTCAGCTCCAAAACAAAGTATAAAGGCGGCTTTACATGGATCTGCATCTGCAGACTTGAAGAAAAGTAGAGCGGGCCAATAATATAAAACAAACATAAAAGTAAAACAGGGTACACACTAATAACTTACTCGAACTCTGCTATAACTTTCTTGACACATTTCACAATCACATGTTCTTAGCGTTCAGGTATGTAGTTTTGAGAAGAAAATTTTCGCTTTTTTCGTTGTTTTTAAGCAAACTGAGGTGAAATGGTAAAAAAATACTTGAAAATTCGTTATCTGAACGGAACAAATTATGGTGCAGATGAAAATGCTATAATGAAGATGAACATGTTCATATTCACTATAATCTGCAATCTTCAGGTTCGTACTTACTATAATCTTCAAACATGAAGATGATCTCCATTTTGGTTTTCGCTCTCTATCGCACAAGTATGAATTTTCTATTTTGTTTCCTCTTTTTTTGCAGATGTCAATGCAGATGAAGATGAAGATGCATGTAAAGCCTCCTTAATAGTACTTCACACATGTCGTACCTACAAACTCCTTCAAATAAATCGTGACAAATATCTACAGCGATATTTTTAGTAACATGAAAGGTAGGCAAGTTATTTAACAAACAATTTGCTACAGTTTTTTTAACATAATTTTCTGCTAGAGCAAGTTCATAACTTTCTTCATTCCTTAAAAAGTTTGGATATTCAACACAATTAGTTTGCATTTCTTTTTTTTCGCTTGTACAGAACCGACAATAAAAGGATGAATTAAAAGAATTAGTAAAGCCAAGAATATCATTAAGGCCTAAATTATCACCAACAACGAAAGAAAGAACAAAATAAATCTGATGAGAACCATTCTTAGTCCTAATAGAAATGCCTGTTTCTTCAAATGATTTAAAAATGTCTACTAAAGGACGTAGAAACGGATCGTTTCCATAATTCTTTTTTTCCTTCGTTTTAAAGTAGGCTGCCACAAAAATAAAATCCAAATTTGACAAAAGTTGCTGAGGTATAGTGGGAAAACTATAATATACACCACAAACTGAATCTACATTTGCTTGACTTCCTAAAGGATTATTAATTTCAAAATCGCCAAACCGTATAGAGCAAAGGGTATTATAGTTCTTCCCTTATAATGATTCAACTTTGCCTTAAAATGAGATGAGTTTACGAAGTGAGTAATATCAGTTTCAGCCAGTAAGGAATTTAAATTGTTTTAAGGTTTTGTTAAAACATCAGGAAGTTAAAAAAATTTACGTATCTGAAATTCGATTGGCATTATGCAACCTTTTACATTACTGGCATCTATAGTTGGTTTTCCTCCCAAGATAATTTTGATATTTCATTATTTATAGTAAATATCTGAGGTTTCGCGAATTGATCAGAGTCTTCGATGTACTGAAAAAGTTTAAATTCCGACTTAATTTCTGCAAACGGATTCTCACAATATTTCAAAAAGCCTAATAATTGTTTTTGATGCGCTTTTGGAATAAAATCAATAACGTTACTAGCAATAGTTTTAGATATTTTAATTGTAATATCAGCAACTTCTTGTTGTATAGCTAGAATATCTCTTCTGGTAAGATTGTTTTTGGTATGTAAATTAACTGAGAATTTCTTACAAGAAACTAAAATAGAATTCTTAAAAGACGTATAGTCTGAGAAAATGTTGGGGTTGGCGATAGTGAAATTAAATAAGCTTTAACTGAATTCGCAGTCTCAGAGTCAGGAGATCTTACTGGTCCGCTCTCTTTGAAACGAGTTTTTGTATGCCTTTTAAAACAACTAAGACGCGAAAATAATTGATTGCAGTTTTTATTCATACATGTATAAATGTCATTTGATTTAAGCCCGTGAGTTAATCTGAAATGAGCAGTTAGTTCTTCAAGGATATCAAAAGCACAAAGGCATTTAAAACAAATTGTCGATATTTTTGAAAGTGAGTAGGTTTTACTGAAAAGGATATTAAGAAAGATTAATTCATTCATGATTCCAAACTTACAAAATAAAAAAAAACAATGGCAAATTTCAACGATGTATACAAATTTATACGTATAAGAATTTAAGCAATGAATTATTTTAAATCTCTTGGTTTATGTATTGAAAAGCAACTTTTTTGAAATGATAACTGATTTAAGAGTGTAACACCTTAATTAAAAGTGAAGGAAAGGAACTGGTTTCATTAATGGAAGAAGATCCTTGGCCTTTGATCTTAAGTTTTAAAGTCGGTTTCAAAACCGTATTCAGCAGAATTATGTACAGTGTGTACATAAATGAAAAGTGAACAAATGAAAAAGTGAAAGAATACAAAATCATCAAAATATAACCAAGTCAAACATGTGTAGATAGATGAAAGGTTGGTATAGTTTTTGCTGTGATTTTTAAATAATTTAATTGGAAGTTATTAATTTAATTTTTTAAGTAAAGTTAAATTATTGAATTGGAATTTTTTAATCAATTTTTTTTTATAAAAATAAGTATTAGTTCTTTTTAGCATCAAAATGTTAGGTGAACAAGAGGGAAAGTGAAAGGATAATTAATGAAAATACACAATCATCAAACATTATTATTACTATGTTAAACATTTTTAGATAACTAAATCCTAAAATTAAAATAAATATTCGGCAACCTAAGCTTAAACCTTAGATTAAAAAAATACTTCAATGAAGCTAAACGAACGAATAAAAAAGAGAAAAGCTTAATAAAACTTTTAAAATTCACATTTTTTGTTCATTTAATTAAAAGACTTAAGTGCACTTATTGAGTGAGCCATATTATAAAAGAAAAGTGAAAACGTTTCAGTGTAACTTATTAAAAAATAAAGGGAAATAAATAGATATGAAGGAAAGCAGTCACCAAAGCAACAATTTTTAAAAATGTTTGAATGTTTCAATAAATTTTGTTAGGACTGAGCTTTTTAAATCATGTACTGTCTCGATTTCGAAGATATATTGTTGAATAAAAACCCAAAACAATTCAGATTCTTTTGGATATTTTAAGTCAAACACATGAAATGGCTTAAAAGACATTCCAAAGGCGGCTATAAAAGTTGAAAATTTAAAAATAGTTTCTCCAATTATAACATAAAAATCGTTTAATTGCGTTAGCTCTTTTCCAACAACTAAAATATAAGGTTGAATTGTACCTTTAATTTCCATTTGTTTTTTTTAATTTTTCCTCCCTCGTTCTTTGAAGGTGAATTATCAAAAATATATGCGTTACGCAGCTGTTTATGGCATCTTGTATAGTGGTTTTATAAATCGAAGATCCTTGTCCTTTGATTTTAATCCTTGGAGTTGGTTTCAAAACTGTATTCATGAGAATTATGTACAGTGCGTCTTTGGAATCTAAAATGTATGAAGATAAAGATATACGAGTACATACGAAATTATAAATTAAATATAATTACTTTCATTAGTTGAAGTAGAATTTATACTTTCAAAAATCTCCTTGAAATGTTTCTCCTTTATATTTTTGGCATAATAAATCTTCAGTTGGTTTTTGAATGCGATAAGTTTGTTCGTTAGGTGAAACTCCTTTGATGGGTAAAGGTGCTCAAAGTCTATGTCAATCTTAAACCGTAAGAGAAATTAACTCAATAATAAAATAAAATTAATTCCTGAAAAATTTTGGCATAAGAAATAAAATTTTCTGTGCATCAAAGCAATAAATTACTATGCAGTATTTAAGATGAAATTTAATCAGACTGTTAAGTATATTCAGTTTCACCAATCTAAAGTGTAAATTTCAATTAAAAATAGTTTGATTCGCTGTCGAAATTAATGTGAAAAAGCATTTATATGTATGTAGATACCATTGACATGATATGCAAAAAAAACAGTACAGTATACTCACAAACAAAAATCTATTCGATTACAAAAAAAAACAATGAAGCAAAAATTCTAAAAAATTGTACTTATCTATTTAAATTTCATAAAATATACACGATTTTTTATTTAAATAAATCAAACAAATAACATTTTTAAAATTTAAACGATATGAAAATGAAAGTTTTCATAGGTTTTTTAAAAGTACATGGCGAAACCAAAAAATCCTCCTTTTAGATTAAAATGGGTTTTTATCTATTTGAAACTGCTCCATGAAATCGGCCGTAAATAAACTAACAAATGTTTCTCCTCCAGCTTGCTTGTAAAAAGGCCTATCATCAAAAATGTCGTTTAAGGATTTTCCGCAAATTTCATTGCGGCGATAACCATATGTTGACTTCCAATGTGACAGCCGCTCGCCCTCATTATTTAACATACGAGTATTGCATTTTATTTTGGATCGAAACGTTCTGAATGTTCTGTTCGCTAGGTTCATACTATTTTGCCCCAGACCCAGACGGTATAGGATCATATGCCAAGGATTGCTTACAGTTTATTTTTCTTTTGTTTCTGTTGATGTTATTAAACCTATTAAATAGAAGCCCACATGGATTATGCCTTTTGCCTTCTTTTCGGGAAATAAAAACACTTCTTTTTTTTCATTCGAAAACACTTCAACTATTTCAGTTGCAAAATTATTTAGCTGATGTGACTTTGGTATGATGTATGTATATATTTCTTTTATAGATGTAGCAAAATTCAACTATACAATTAACTAGAGTTTTCCGTTGTTCTTTTTCTAGTTTATTGTGCTTATTGTAATGTTCGAGCAAATCTTGTCCTGCATTTGACAATTTTAGTATTTCTCGAACATGCTATTAACAAAAATTTATTAAATTGAAGATAAACTGTTCTTTCATTTGATTCAATGCAAATAAAAAAAAAACTTGTTAGGAAATACATACAAAATCCAAAAAACTTGAAGCAAGATTTTTAGATTAAGCCTAGTATACTTCCTCGACGAAGAAAAAAACTAGGTACATGTATTTCTCATGGGTGTGATTTTTGCAACAAAAAAGTTTGACGTTTAAGCTTTGACAGTGACATTTTTGACATTTTTTTCTGACCAGCAATTTTTTTTCTCGTTCAAATGAACTGTATACTAGGATTTACAAAAACAATGCCTTTAATGGGGTTGGGGCTCAAAATGAGATATACTAATGAATTTATTTTATAAATTTAAATTTTTAGGAAAAAAACCAAGACACGATCCAAACATTTTGCCAAAACAAATCGAACACCAGCTTTAAAAAGTTGTTTTAAAACGTTAAGTGGCAAGTTTAAAGCAAAATGAAGCATCAGTTTCGGCTGTAGTTCCATATGCAGGTCAACACAACTTCTATGCATTATATACCAACTTATTATTTAAAATCCACGAGCTCTGGTGCTTGTTAAAAAATATTAAAATACAGTATATAAAACAGTTTTTATTAATAAACTATTCCTATAATTTTCAAAGCAAATGATAGTCAACTAAAAATTTGTCTAATGTAATTACATTGAACACTAAAGTTTTGGATTATAATTAAAATTTTGCTATTTAAGTTATCTAACCGTAGAAAAAAGTGAATTTATGGATTCAACCGATGATGGAGTATTTGAATGTGAAAGACCATCCTTCCAAAGCCAATCACTAACTTTAGAATCGCAACTGCAGGTTACTGTACGTAGCACATCTGGATAACTTGGAAACTGTATTAGGTGTTAAAAAAAAATTTGGTTATGACTTGCCATATAACGGGTGATTTTTTTGCTACTTGGTTTTTGACGTTTATATTTTTGACAGATCACACATGACAAATTCCACGAACATTTGACATTTCGATTCAGTATTGTTTGCCATTTCATCATGAATAGACTTACGCCTGAACAACGTTTGCAAATTATTGAAATTTATTATCAAAATTCGTGCTCTGTGAAAAATGTGTATCGCAAGCTACGTCCGTTTTTTTTCCGCTCATTTTTGGCTAAATGGATAAGTGAATAAGCAGAATTGCCGTATTTGGAGAGAAGAGCAGCCAGAGGCAATTCAGCAGCTACCAATGCATCCCGAAAAATGCACTGTTTGGTGCGGTTTATGGGCAGGCGGCATCATTGGGCCGTACTTCTTCAAGGACGATGAAGGCCGCAGAGTTACGGTCAATGGAGAAAGGTACCGTTCGATGATAACAGATTTTTTTTGCCGAAAATGCAAGAATTGAACTCGGTCGACATGTGGTTCCAACAGGACGGTGCCACATGCCACACTGCACGCGAAACCATGCATCAATTGAGAGGCGAATTTGGTGAGCAGTTGATCTCACGTTTTGGCGCAGTCAATTGGCCACCAAGATCATGTGATTTGACCACGTTAGACTATATTTTGTGGGGCTATGTTAAGTCTATTGTCTATGGGGACAAGCCAAACACGATTGCTGCCTTGGAAGCCAACATTGAACGCGTCATTGGTGAGATTCCGGCCGAAATGTGTGAAAAAGTTTGCCAAAATTGGACCTTCAGAATGGACCACCTGAAGCGTAGCCGCGGGCAACATTTAAGTGAAATTATTTTTAAAAAGTTAATGGCAGAAATTGATTTATCGATCCAAATAAAAATTTCATTCACTTTTTACAAATTTCATTCACTTAAAAAATCACCGTTTACATACGTATTTACATAATTACATTTTTGAATTTCCAAGCAAATAATTTATGCCTAAACTCAGGCTGGAGACCTATTTTCTCTCTACCCTGGAATATACGTTCTATTTCAGTTCGTAATAAATATTTGATATTCTCAAAATTAACTCCACTTGCTGTCAAAAATAGTTTAAAATTAAAAAATGAAAGGATTAATGAACTCTGCTTTGTTATAATATATCGTCCCTTTTCTGGGATAGGGTACTTAAGTCTATTAAGTCTATTTATCTATTTAAGATCAAAAAAATACGCAGAAAGAAGACGATATGTCTATTAATGATTCTGGTTGTACATTTTGATAGAGAACCTTATATATTAATTTATGTAGTTATAGAAAAAACTACACTTGCTTGCACTTGTACTCAAAAATTTGTTACCAAAAAAAGTACGTACCAAAATTAAAACCTAATATAACTCTTACTATAAGGAAGTATTAGCAAACAACTGTTAAAACAAAAACTTTAAAAATATGTTAAGAATAGAAACACAAATATGTTTGCATTAAAATGTGAATGTGTTTCTTTGTTAAAAGAAAGATGGTTCATACATATGTATATAGCAAATTATACTTATAAAAGTTCTTACCTTCTAATCCTTGGAAATTTTTTCTAGGTTCCACTCCTTTAATAAAAGGTCAAGACTACTTTCGTTGCTCAGATTTTGTAACGAGCTTGGAGCTGGAGTTTCCGACAGCAAGAAATGTAGGTCTTCCTGGCTCAGCACAATACAATCATTATAATCAATTACGAGTTCGCTTTCTAAGTTGTCTTTTAAACTTTCCATTGTAGGTACATTCATTAAATGAATCGGTGATGGTTGAAACAACATACGCATGCGAAATCAATTTTGTTATGGTTTTGCACTGCTTATGGGTAGAGCTTTAGGTTGGGGACAAAACCAACATAATTTGTTACCCGAAATATACAAAAATTCAAGCGGGGAATACGCATTTAGTGCTTAAACATCATAATCAGTTCTGCCATTATTACAAATGAGTGCTAACACATTTAGTGCATGCAAAAGTAGTTTCTTTTTACACTATGCTGACAAAACGTAGTTGGTCAACTGTTGTTTTTTAAGTTTGTTTGAGAATTATTGTCAGTGATTTTGCGGACGCTAGAATATTTTTTGGAAACTTTTAACTGTTTACAACTCACAGACCAACCTCTAATCAGATTTTTAAAGTTTAAATTGTCAATGTCGCTTATGTCACCGATTCAAATTTGAAGTAGCTTATTTAATATTTCATATCTTAAAAATCAAATATGGATGAAATTCAATACCTTGTAATTTAATTTAATTCGCACTTTCGCACTCGAAAAAGACAAATAATATCGAAATCGGTGGAGCTGTTTATGAAAGTCGAAACTAAAAAAAAATATTTTATCGCAGGTACCGTTAATAACAAAATATGTAAATAATTTGTTGGGCCAAAATGTAGTCTATACCTAAGGTAGTGTACATACTTTTTGTATCAAAAAGTAAAGTGCTGAAATCTTAATAATGTGTTATTTTATTCATTTTCAGTAAATTCAGCTAAGACTTAAGAGGCAAACTGATAGCGAGTTTCATTCAAATTTCAAAGATCTGCTCTCATAATCGAGATTTAATCTTTTCAATGAAACTTATTTCCAGATTTAATTGTAGTATCGGTGAATGACTGACACAAATACATTTCTGAAAAAAGCATAACTAACTTTCTAAAATCTAAATTATTAACATCTTTATCGATTATTTTTTCAGTTTTAGCACTAGTTCACAACAAATCAATAACACAAAATATTTACCATGTGACCCTGGGCAGAATAAAAGCTTTTTACATGTATGTGTGCATTCAGAACAAATCCGCCAACCCATCAGAGATAAGATCTTTTGTGTTAAGATTTGATCTAGATCTGCTTTTTGTTTCATTCCAAACTCTGAAAATTCAAAAATAACCAATATTTTGACTAAAAGAGCCAGACTGTTCTTGAATGAAACTCGATATGAGTGTTAAAACAACATAACTTAAAGTATTTAAGTTTTTTTGGCTCTCAATAAAACGTTTGGTGTTAAAACAACATACAAAAAAGTTAGTTTTCTAAAAATCTCCGTCGCTAATGCGGGCATTACACCACAAGATATTATTGCTCAAGATATTGGCCAAAAATATTGCGTGAAAATGTGTCGCTCTTACACGATGCAATATTATTGAAAGATATTATTGCCTTCCTCAAGTTTATTCTGTATAATAACTATATGTAGAAACACTACCTAAATGCACTTGAATAAAAAAACTCTTTCTTCATCTTTTTTATTTATGCGTTGGTCCTTCATACTCGTATTTGTATTAAATCAAATAAGAATTCAATTATGCGAAGAAAATATTGAGATTTGCATTACACGATGCAGTATGCTCTTCCAATAGACACATTGATAAAAACGCACACAAGAATCTTTTCTGTTCCTCTTCCTATAGACACATATACAACACAACCCTAGTAATTTGTTTTTGTTTTGTTTTTCGATATCCCATCTATCCATCTAAGGATAGAGTTTCAAAGCTACAAATACAATAATGTAAACGAATGGATTTTGGGGGGTGAAACGTACGAAAGTTTCCAATCTTATTATGGCTTTTTAGTGATAATGATCATCATCGGCAAACATAAAGACGGGAAACTTCTCTTGTCACTCGCATTTGCCTGATGCAAGGCTGAAAAACGCACACAAGTAACTTTTCCATACCCCATTCAATAGCCAGACTAATAAAAACACACAAGAATCTTTTTCGTTCTTCTGTTTCGATTCTTCCAGTTATTTTGAGAAATCGGTGGGTATGTTCAGAAAGTATGAAAACGCTTAGAAAGTATGAACTACATTTTTAGTGCTAATCTTGTAAAATTTAAATATGACCTAGTTCCAAAAAGGGATACTTAAATGCTCGAGCGTGTTATTTTTTTGTGGAATTAATCATCCATTTTTCATACATCAGTGGATCATCATCATCTTCATCCTTAATCGAATTATGGACTTATGTCCCATATAGCTCCGGCATCGAATTAGAATATTCGAACTTTATCAAATTCTTTATATACATAAATCTGGTGATTTTATTAGAAGTCTTGTATTTTGTGAAATCACAATTTACTACTTTTTCTATGTAAATGAAGCAAATACGATAAAGAAGTTAGTTGGCATATGACCTGAAATCGCGACAGGAAAAAATATTTTAACTTGATTATGATGGATATTATTTTCTTCACCAGATTTTTTGGAGCGACACATAGGTTCTGGCTGTACCCCTACACCTAAACTTGAATTCAATTAGGAAAGGAAATTTTTGGAATTTTTCAAAGTGTATTTGCTGAAAAAAGATCTCATACCTACTTTCCTAGGAATTTTTCCACCAACAAAATTCTCGATTGACATTTAAAAATATCAACATACCAACTGAAAATATCAAACTAATAAGAATAATATCAAACTGATATGAATAATATCAAAATCATATTAAATTGATATTAAAATATCAAACGTAGCTATATATAGATATGTATATATGAATATCTATGTAGGTATGTCATCATGAATCAAAGAAAACAAGATTACGACACTTCTTTGTTTTTCTTATTTTATTGACGTCATATGTGAAACAAAATCCATTAATTCACAAACAACAAACAAAAACAATTTGCAGATTTTGTTTCATATATGACATCAATAAAATAAGAAAAACAAAGAAGTGTCGTAATCTTGTTTTCTTTGATTCATGGTACGTCATAAAAATAAATATATATATTGTGAAGGAATTATTAGAAATAATTAAATACCTAGTAGTCCAGTAAAATAAGATAGACTTTGTAGATACTTCGAAAAAATTAGGACAAAGCTGAATTTTGGTGGAGAGCTTCATTACGTCCTAAGCATTTTCTAAAAAGTACCCTAAATTTGGACTGTGGAAAAATTATATAGGGGCAAAAAGGGGTTAAAATTGAACAATTATGCTTTGGTACGCTATAACTAAAGAACGAATTGACATACAGAAGTAGTTAAAATGTCATTTTGTAGATAATTGTACTGTTTCCAAGTTTATCTCAGAAAATTTTGAGAAAAATTAAGATTTTGTGAGTTATTGATGAAGATAAAATAAATTATTAATTTTAAGACAGCAGCATTTCCCTTCCGGTTCTACACTTGGTTTTTTTAATTGAACAAAATGTAACAATAAAAAAATTATGTTTTTTCAAACATAAATAAAAACAAAAAATTTCCCCTCTCAGAAACATAAATGTATTAAATTTTTTAGCAAAAATGTACTATACCCCAATGTTTTCGACCATTTTTTCCAAATCTATCAATTGTAGATACTTTAAAAAGTGTCATAATCTTTTTTGTGTAGAATGACATGATCTTCTAGAATGTGTACCAAAAACTTTTTTCAAAAGAACTTATGGTTTTCGAGTAATTTGGAAAAAACTGAACTTGACCCCATTTCCCCCCTCTAAAATTTTTTGCTCCGCTCCAAAATTAGGGTTGTTTTTAGAGAATGCTTAAGACGTTAAAATAACTCTCCACCAAAATTCAGCTTTGTCGGGATTTTTTCGAAGTAACATCATTTTTGTATCTAATTTTACTGGACTATAGGTACATAATTGTTAATTTACTTATAGTACAGAACAAAATATTAAAAGTACCCGCTTTTTAGAAGAAAATTAAAAAATGCTCCACAGAGAAAAACTTATTATTAAGGTTCATTGAAATAAATTGTTATAATACATATAGCTGAGATAAAGGGTGACTACTTCAGAATAAAAACCTTTTTACTGATAATAAGGCATAAGCCAGTTAATTTACTCAATCGAATGTTCTCATTAACTGCACATTTAAAATTTAAGTTAATACAGCTGACATCTAATATTACACTTAAATTTTTCAGCCACAGTATTAACTTACATTCAAAAAGTTAACTGTGAGAACTGAAAGACTTCAGACCTTAGAGCTCTGCGGCAGAGAACTTTGAAAATAAATTTTATATTTTTATACATTTTTGGTCATCATTTTGAATCAAATTTATGACATGTTGTTGAGGTATTCAACTTGTGGAACACATTTTCTTCACGTTTTAAGGCGCCAGATATAGCTTTGATTGAAATTTATTGTTGAAACACAAATCAATGAAACCATCGAATTTGGTAGGCAAGTCGGTTATAGATAGCTATTATTGAAACTTGGTTGTCATTTCAAAGATCTTTCATAGCAAAATGTAATTTTGAGGTTAGATTTCATAACTGAAAGAAAAACTGACATATAAGAACAGGAAAAGAAGGAAATACAAATCGTTGGAACGATTGTGTTCCACTTTTGGGAAGAAAATGTCAGTTGTTCATTGAAAACGCTTTCCATCATTAAAAAATCAAAAGTGATTTTAGAAGAAAGTGGTAGAGCAAATAAAATATTTTTTTGATAAAAAAATATGTATCTTATAGGCTTCAATTTGGTACCAAAACGAAATCAGTTTTATTTGCTTAAGTGCGTCATAATTGATAGACAAAGTTTTCAATAGTTTTCTTCTCCGCAAAAAAATGTATTTCCTGTACTATGCTATATAATCCATGAAGAGCTGGGTTGATGTTAAAAAATATGAAAATAAACCGAAAATTTCAAATTGATAAGAATAATATCAAAATATAAAGAAAACTATTAAATAGATATTATTTAAAATCAATTTTATTGTGTATTGGATATCTGTGAAAATTCCATAATAATTGAATACCAACCTACATAAATGCGAATAAATGTTTATTTAATAGAATTAATAATAAACATTAATTTCATTCCATATCAATTTAATATATTTAAATAAGAAATTTGAAATTAAAATTATATAAGAATGTTTTATAATTTCCAATATCAAAGTAATATTTTTGTGGTTAAAAACACATTCCTCCATATCAAAATAATTTTCGTATCAAAACAATATGTCAATAATATCAATTTGAAATTTAAATATTAAAAAGATATTCTTTCTTATCATTTCAACATTTAAAAATATCAAAACAAAAGCATTGATATTGAATTCTGTTATTCTAATATTAAAAAATATCAAACAAAATTTTATATTAAAAATTGATATTGCAATATCTAAATCAGTCCTATTAATTTATCATAACATTTTTCTAATCAGGCTATTATGTTTTCTAATTAGTTTGATATGGAAAACGGAAAATATAGAATTAATATGAAAAAAATATAATTTTGATATTTTCTTATTTTTCGTTGCTCCATCGTAAGATTCTCAAATTAGTTTGTCCTTGCAGGAGAATATATCAAGTACATATATTAGAAAATATGCTTTGTCAGCTCATCTGTGTGGTGAGACTCACTGACGTCAAAGAAAACCAAGAAACCTTTCTTCAATTTCGCCCTCCAAAAGGTACCGTAGAACAGCACTCCAAGCACTTGGAGAGTTAGAAAAAAGAGGTTAAGGAAACAAAACATTTTATTTAAATTACAACTCCCTGTCAATCAAGTATATATAGGTGTGTTTTATTGGGAATTTATCCATTGTACCGTAAGTAATTCCCAAAAAAACGCATCGACCGTAGCATGGACCGTAGCTTTTTTATTTTTGTAAGAATGGTACCCCTGTATAGCAGTCACAAGTAATGAAAGAGTCTTTTGCAAAGCAAAATTAAGAAAATATCAAAATAATGACCAATAATTAGCTTATATTCATATAAAATAGAAAGTAGAAAACGTACCAATATTTAATTTATGTTACAAGCCTATTTCTCGTTTTCATTTTTTCTGCAGTTGCAATTTTAAATTCGAACATTCATTTTGCACAAATATAAAGGAAATGTTAAGTGAATGGGTTTGTTCATAGACTATGGTCATGTCCCTTTTTACACAGGACAATTTTTGTATTGCTTTAAAAATCTTCTATGCCATTCACACGAGGATACAAAATTGACGGAGATTTGCTTGTTTCCTTTAAGTGTTTCTTGGTTTTGAACGCATACTACAGAGTGGTTTAAATTGTTTAATCAATTACATGTCACCTTTATATTTCATGCTTTTATTTATTTTCTGAGTAGATCGATAGCTAGAATTTTATTTTTCAAGTCAATTTATAAATTTATTTTCTGATTATGTTTTGCTTTCAATTCAATATTCACTCATCAGACTGCACTTAACATACGCGGGGTAAGGAACAAGTAGTTAACATTTGGTTTGCCATTTCCATGCACATGTCCAGAAAAAAAAAACAATGGATCACAAAAATGTACGCCCAGTCCATGTCCATGTAGTGAAGCGAATACCGTCCATGGCCAACGTCCATTAAACAGTGAAGACAAAGCACCTTTTGTGAAGTTCAGTTGCCGCTTAGTGCGTTTAAACTAGGCGCACACATTTTTTTCCGAAACGAAATAGTTTAATCACATTAGCAACTTAAAATTAATCAACGAGATAAACCATTACACAAATAATATTTTTGATTTAATGTGCGCGCAGTTACATTATAGTTCGGTGTGATACAAACTGAAGAACTTATTTGGGGCGATCGTTCGATTTGTGCCAAAACGCAAACTTTTAAGTTGCTCTAATCGTGGTCTGAATTGTTACTGCATTTGCGCGCACTCTCATGGTATTCACTTTAGCAACCAAACTGTTGCAAAACTGAAAGTTGCATATTTGCGCGCCTAGCCTTATAGCTCATAGAATTTCATACGAATAAATATTTTGGGGCGCACTGTGGAGCATTCCTCTATAGTGTAGTTCCACCCAATGCGGTTTGTCTTCTCAAATTGTTTTTTGGTAGATCTAAATAAAAAGGTGATTTTTTTCACCAAACTTGGTTTATTTACGACTATCAATAAAAATTGAACACAAAACGAAAGTTGGGCTTCTTTAGTCAATAAAAGTAAAACGGAATTCATTCGATAAATATTGGTTTCTTTTTCAAAATGGATATCAAAATTTGTTAAAATTGATTAATTGACATTAGGGGTATGCAAAATTGCAGATATGAGTGCAATTTTAGGCGTACTTCAGAAAATAATTGAGCAAAGAATACAGTTTTTAATAGTAAAAGTCAGAAACTTTTCAGAAGAACAGCTTATAATTTATTAAAAAATGGAGTTATCTACGATTTGAGAAATATAAACTGGCCAACTATTAAAAAAAGAATCAAAAAGATCGATTTGTCTTACGAACGAAATTAATAATTATAACCCTCCATGAACACATCCATCGAGATTCAATTCAATTGCCAATCGTACCAACAAAATTAACAAAATCAGAATCGAGACTCGACTGAACGTCAACCAGCCATCCACCGTAGCTTCTACTTTAGCTTTTTATCGACCGTAGCGAATTGTATTAAATTTGCTACGAGGGATAAACTTACAGCGGATAAATTTCCCAATAAAACACGGCTATATATACATAAGTATACTTTTGGTACAATGAAACGTTAAAATAGGAAATGATAAACCATCTTTTCGTGTTTAATCTATTTTCATGGAAAGTTGAATGTTTTGAAAAATTTGAAAACAATCAAATGAACCGTTTTGAACAAAATCGAAAGCCAAAAAAATGGTTCTGTATGTATCTTTTCCCTTTACTAATGAACTGATTAAAAAAACGGTGGATTTCGAAAAAAATTGACGTATGCTGTTATGAGCAGACTCCATAAATATTAGAACATAATTTAAAATAAAAACAAAACAAATAAATAAATATTAAATTAGAATTTATTCGCAAATAAAAATTAACAAAATAAAACAAAAATCTTTATTTTTAATTGCGATACATTTGGTGTATATATTTAGGCAGAATTAGGTAAAGTAATAAAAAAATCTATATATCAAGATTTTCATCAAACTCTGCATTCCAATGATAGAAGCTGAAGCGATTTCCTCAAGCAGCAGAACCATTGCTTTAGCTTTTTACATTCTTCTCCCTCATTAGCTATTTGTCTTACCTTATTTTTTATTTGTCATTACTTCAAATTATATACAATAGGCGTTTTTCTTTTTTTTTTCAGAGCAGAGCACTGAACAGAGTTCGAACACATAAATTATGCACTGAACTTGTTCCAAACAGATCGAGCTCTGAACACTGAACCACACAAATCAGAATACATTTTCATTTTTAACCATAAGAAGCAATACCTACCGTTTTTGTTGATTTTCTCTATCTGGTGTGTATCAGTGTAACACACCAGATAGAGAAAATCAACAGGCTATAAACTTCTTTCGCAAACTTATGTATCTAATTATTTTTTTCTCCACATTTTCTTTCTTGGCACACATGACATTTGGTGCGTTCAGCAATTTACTCACATGCTCAGTCATATATGTTCGAGCACGTCGAGTGCGATCTACACATGTTCAGAACGAAAAACGAAACACCCATTTGGAGCTCTGCATGCTCCGAGTTAAAAAGGAACACAAACAAATTTTTCGACAACGCAGATCCTGCTTTGAACATTTTGGTGTTATTAACGGTACTTCCCATGGAACAACTTTTCATATTTTCGACTTTCTCACTATTGAAGAGAACGATTAAAATTGTTTTTTTTATATGCAAATGCTTCCCAAGGTGTAAAAAAACACTGCATACTACTCAAATTAAAAAAAAAAACACTGAATACTGCCCAAATACAATGTAGGTCCTCATATATTTATATGAATGTACACACATATTTATTTTTAAAAATCACATGTATCTTATGTATGCATATAGCATCTGAATTATAAAGTTATATGCATATAGCTACCTTCCATCTTTCATCCTTCATCCTCATTATCATAATACATACACATTTACATACCTAGATTCCATCCATGCATGTAGGAACCTATTTCTCCATAACTTACATAAATAAAATCCATAACCTAGATTTAAATATATGTACATTTGTAGGTAGGTACCTAACATTTAACTATTCCCTGAATTATCCAATCAACAATTCATTATACTAAGACTCAAGGTAATCTTATCTACATCGGCTTTAAGCCGGCATATGATAACTAGCCCACCTACCTACTAAACAATGTCAATGTTTAGCTCCATTAAAGTTGTTAGCTACAAGAGCTACAAGAGTTCGTACAGTCCAGTTGTGCATTTTATTATGAAGTAGAAATATGAAGATAGATATAAACTCAACAATTTCGTTAGCATAGTAATATTAAAGTTAATTACAGGTTTTAAAAGACCAAAGTTTTTAGCTTTTTCGTCAAATGTTTCACATTTTAAAATATCACAATTTTGTGTATCAGAGTTGAAAGCGCTTTGAAAGAAGTCCGCAAATACTTGTTTTATAACCAGAGGGACAAGACTTTCCTTTACTATTTATAAAGCTCCAAAACTGCTTTGGATTCATTTTAAAATCTCTCTTCACCTTCTTAATATAATTCAAATATTAATTTTGTTTTTTTTTTTGTGACCTTAGTCCAAATTACGCGTTTCGCCCAGGTAGTGCAGTTGGGATCATCAGTTAGATGCTGTAGTACCCTTCTAAGACGCAAAATATTAGTCGATAGCTACCGACACAAATAAAATTTACAATGTGAATTATATTTTTCTAGGGGAATTAAATTAAATTAAAATTAAATTAAAATTAAATTAAAATTAAATTAAAATTAAATTAAAATTAAATTAAAATTAAATTAAAATTAAATTAAAATTAAATTAAAATTAAATTAAAATTAAATTAAAATTAAATTAAAATTAAATTAAAATTAAATTAAAATTAAATTAAAATTAAATTAAAATTAAATTAAAATTAAATTAAAATTAAATTAAAATTAAATTAAAATTAAATTAAAATTAAATTAAAATTAAATTAAAATTAAATTAAAATTAAATTAAAATTAAATTAAAATTAAATTAAAATTAAATTAAAATTAAATTAAAATTAAATTAAAATTAAATTAAAATTAAATTAAAATTAAATTAAAATTAAATTAAAATTAAATTAAAATTAAAATTAAATTAAAATTAAATTAAAATTAAATTAAAATTAAATTAAAATTAAATTAAAATTAAATTAAAATTAAATTAAAATTAAATTAAAATTAAATTAAAATTAAATTAAAATTAAATTAAAATTAAATTAAAATTAAATTAAAATTAAATTAAAATTAAATTAAAATTAAATTAAAATTAAATTAAAATTAAAATTAAATTAAAATTAAATTAAAATTAAATTAAAATTAAATTAAAATTAAATTAAAATTAAATTAAAATTAAATTAAAATTAAATTAAAATTAAATTAAAATTAAATTAAAATTAAATTAAAATTAAATTAAAATTAAATTAAAATTAAATTAAAATTAAATTAAAATTAAATTAAAATTAAATTAAAATTAAATTAAAATTAAATTAAAATTAAATTAAAATTAAATTAAAATTAAATTAAAATTAAATTAAAGTTAAATTAAAATTAAATTAAAATTAAATTAAAATTAAATTAAAATTAAATTAAAATTAAATTAAAATTAAATTAAAATTAAATTAAAATTAAATTAAAATTAAATTAAAATTAAATTAAAATTAAATTAAAATTAAATTAAAATTAAATTAAAATTAAATTAAAATTAAATTAAAATTAAATTAAAATTAAATTAAAATTAAATTAAAATTAAATTAAAATTAAATTAAAATTAAATTAAAATTAAATTAAAATTAAATTAAAATTAAATTAAAATTAAATTAAAATTAAATTAAAATTAAATTAAAATTAAATTAAAATTAAATTAAAATTAAATTAAAATTAAATTAAAATTAAATTAAAATTAAATTAAAATTAAATTAAAATTAAATTAAAATTAAATTAAAATTAAATTAAAATTAAATTAAAATTAAATTAAAATTAAATTAAAATTAAATTAAAATTAAATTAAAATTAAATTAAAATTAAATTAAAATTAAATTAAAATTAAATTAAAATTAAATTAAAATTAAATTAAAATTAAATTAAAATTAAATTAAAATTAAATTAAAATTAAATTAAAATTAAATTAAAATTAAATTAAAATTAAATTAAAATTAAATTAAAATTAAATTAAAATTAAATTAAAATTAAATTAAAATTAAATTAAAATTAAATTAAAATTAAATTAAAATTAAATTAAAATTAAATTAAAATTAAATTAAAATTAAATTAAAATTAAATTAAAATTAAATTAAAATTAAATTAAAATTAAATTAAAATTAAATTAAAATTAAATTAAAATTAAATTAAAATTAAATTAAAATTAAATTAAAATTAAATTAAAATTAAATTAAAATTAAATTAAAATTAAATTAAAATTAAATTAAAATTAAGTTAAAATTAAATTAAAATTAAATTAAAATTAAATTAAAATTAAATTAAAATTAAAATTAAATTAAAATTAAATTAAAATTAAATTAATATTAAATTAAAATTAAATTAAATTAAAATTAAATTAAAATTAAATTAAAATTAAATTAAAATTAAATTAAAATTAAATTAAAATTAAATTAAAATTAAATTAAAATTAAATTAAAATTAAATTAAAATTAAATTAAAATTAAATTAAAATTAAATTAAAATTAAATTAAAATTAAATTAAAATTAAATTAAAATTAAATTAAAATTAAATTAAAATTAAATTAAAATTAAATTAAAATTAAATTAAAATTAAATTAAAATTAAATTAAAATTAAATTAAAATTAAATTAAAATTAAATTAAAATTAAATTAAAATTAAATTAAAATTAAATTAAAATTAAATTAAAATTAAATTAAAATTAAATTTAAATTAAATTAAAATTCAATTAAAATTCAAAGCAGAGTCCACAAAAAAGAACAAAATCAACACCTACGTATGCACATTCGTTTGTATTGTTTTTACATTTTTTCTTAAAATATAATTCAAATATGTACTTTAAACTTGAGGTTCTGTTTAATTCATCTCTTGCTTCATAAAAATTATTGAAATTTGTTTCACTTAGAGAAGTTTTGTGTTTATCTTATAATTTGTTTCTCAATTTTTAAGGTTTTACTTCACTATCCCACCAATTTGGAACTGAAGATCTGGATTTTATAATAGCAAGAGGCACTGAATTAAGAAAATAATCAAACATAATATTATTAAACGCTAAGACCACGGAGTTAACTTATAAACAATTATTTAGACAAGCCAAGTCCATTTGTGATAACAAGGTATTTAGTTTAACAAAGTCGGTCTTTCTTAAAATTAAAAGTACTTATACGAATTATCACCAAATTAGTTTTTAAAACTATTTGAGTTTCAGTTAATTTGATCGTCGAATGAACATAATTTCTGAAATTTAACGAAACAAAAGGCATTTTATATTCGAAAAAACATTTTATTAACTTTTTTATAAGGTGAACTAAAGATAAATTATTGAAGTAAAGTTCCAAGCTTGACATCGTTGACATGTAAAAAATTAATTTGTTTTCTTCTTCGAATTTGCGCTCAAAGAATGCACTTAACTTGACTTATGTATGAAGCCCCTTCTTCTGAACTTGATGAAATAATACGAGACGAAGTTGTTTTAGCTCTAAATTCGGATTTTTAAAATGCAACGACAATTTCTAAAATTTTAAACTTCGTTCATAAGTTATTTCTGTCGTTGTGTAATAGTGTACAGTACACTACGCAATAATGTGTGAAATGATGGTTTGTGGTGTACCTATCCGTCATGTAGTGTAGAACCTACACACATCACATATACTTATGCACATAAGTATCGGTTTAAATTAATTAGAGCCTCGAAATATTGAAGTTTTTCCTTTCAGCCGTTTGCATAAAACATGAGACAAAATCCGAATTAAAAAAAACTTTTTTTCTGCTTTTTCTATACGTCATGACTTATAAAGAAAATAGATTTTACGTTTATTTTAATTCAAACAAATTACAAAGTTAAACTAATTATCTATTCACATTAATCTAAGAATTCAAATGCCATGTTTTATATAGTTCACTGGATACCTACCTAAACTACATACATGTTAGGTATGTACTATGTAGGATCTCATAAATTTATATTTTACAACCAATTATATCTACAATATTCAAAACAAATACATATATTTTTATCTGCATCTTAAAAATTGTTTGTGACACATAGAGTCGTCTAGTTGAAACCACATCCATTTCGAGCAACCTCATTTTCGAATAAATAAAAACTAATGTTCCCACACCGACCGCCTAAAATTCGCAACGAATATTGACTTCTTGTGCCCCCTTGTAAACATCATGTTGTTTGGTTTTGGTGTCGTTCCATATAATGTAATTTAATTTGGTAACAGCCATTTCTCCAAAAATGAGCCTTTACGCTGATGATTTTCCCGCTTTTTATAATAAATATAATATATGTAGGTATATAGGAAAAAGTACAGGCATGATATTACTTGATGTTGATAAAGTGTTTGATACAGTTTCGCATTGTGATCTATTAAACAAACATTTAAGACTAAAGTGTACAATGTATCTCATTAAAACCATCCAATGCTTTTTATCCGAAAAGAAAATCAAGCTTTCAATAAATAATTGGTTATACGATTCATACAACTTGGTGTCCCCCAAGGTTCGGTATTAATTCCCATCTTGTACGCTCTTTTAATTTATAACTTTCCTTGTTTAACCAACTTCGAAAAGGTGATTTTCGCTTATGATACCTGTATCTTTACATCAGATTCAGTTGGTTTCACTGTTGTGTGATGAAACTACCTCCCTAATGAAACTATGAAGGTTATTGTAAAGGCTTCTTTAAGACGAAAATAATATTGGCTAAAGAGCCGATCTGTTTTTAGTCTGAAAAATAAAAAAAATGCTAAGGAGCCGAATTATATCTTTTCATGATCAGTGACTTTATTGTTAATATAACTGTTATTGTTACTTCTATTGCTAATGTTGCTTGTGTTAAATCTAGTGTTGTTGTTTTGATATCCTACTCTATTGAATCTAAGGGGTTATCCATTTTGCGGTTTCAAAAGTAAACGTAAATAAAAGACATAAAATAATTTGCTTATGATATTTCTTTCTTATTATAAATTGGAACGTTGACATCATGTGCGAAACACTACATCATTTAAATGACCACCACGATAATTGTTGCAAGCATAGATTCTTTTGAGGTAATTTTCGACCACTTTTTGACACATATTGGGCGGTATCTCAGCCATAACTTGACGAATGTTGGTCTTCAAGTGCTCAAGAGTTAAAGGTTTATCTGCATAAACACAGTTTTTCGCGTAGCCCCACAAAAACTGTCTAGCGGTGTCATATCCCATGATCTTGGTAGCCAGTTGATATCGCCACAACGAGAAGGTACGCGGCCAGGATATGTCTCTTGCAATAAAGCCATATTCGCTCGAGTTGTGTTGAAACCACATATTCTCCAAGTTGTATTCTTCCATAGCAGGCAAAAAAAGTCGTTTATCATATGACCATAACGCTCCGAATTGACTCTGACAGTCGTTCCATCGCCGTTTTCGAAGAAGTAAGGTCCAATCACACCTCCGGACCAAAGAGCGCCCAAACAGTGACTTTTTGTGGATATAATGGCCTCTCTTCAATTACTTGAGGATTCTCAGAACCCGAAATACGACAATTTTGTTTATTAAAATACCCACAGAGTGAGAAATGTGCTTCGTCGTTGAAGAAAATTTTGTTCGAAAAATCGCCGTACACCGCCTGTTGTTCAAGCACCCATTCGACGTATCGACGACGTTGTGAATGGTCAGCTGGCTTCAGTTGTTGTGTGAGCTCTACTGTATATGGATGTAGGTATAGATCCAAATACAAAATACGCCATAATGTGCCGTAACATAGTCATAATTCCGGAGAATGACGAGGAATCGACACATTCGACCAATCCAGTCTCTTTAAATTTCTTTACAATTTTGCCAATTGCTTGCGTAGTTGGACGATTATGTAAACCATAATCTCTTCTTAAAGCACGATATATGGCTGTGGCAGAATCATCATTTTTGTAGTAGGTTTTAACAATTTGTATGCGTTGTGCGATAGTTAAGCGATCCATTTTCGTACATGTCAGACTTTCAACTGAAAAAAAAATTGGTTTAACAACTTAGTTTGACAGATGTCGAATTCCAGCCCTATACTTTTGAAACCGCAAAATGTATGACCCTTTATTATTTTTATCTGTATTAAAATTTTGGTAGTTTCCCCTGGAGGAGTTTATCCAGTTGACGAATCTAAATCTGCAGCTAATTTTATTGCTTCATTGAGTGTTTTTGGTCTTGCTGAGAAAACTGTTGATTTTGTTGGTTGTTGTAAACCATTCTTAAATGCATTTAAACCTAATTGATCATTTATTTTGCAAATTATTTCACTATTTTCATATCCATGCCTAATAATTGTGCTCTGAAACCAATGTTTCTATTTTTGCTGCAAAGATCGTGGTTGTTCTAGAATGTTGCTGTATAGTTCTAAAATTATTTGAAGACAATTTTTCTTAATTCTAAAAAGTTGACTGAAGATTTCCTTAAGTTCTTTAAATGTTTTTGGTTCTTTAATGATAGCTAGCTTATTTCTTACTTTATCAGTTAATTTTGTCCCACAAATTTTATTAGTTTGCCTTTTTCAATCTAATCACTAAGTGTTTCATCAACATATCCTACAGGTTCAAGAAATTTGTCAATTTTTCCGCCTCTCTTCCATTCTCTGGTATAATCTTTATACTTGAAATTATGTCAAATTTTGCCATTTCAAAGTCTAGTTTATCTATTTCTTTATTAATTAATTTCTCTTCCGCTTCAATACCTTCTCCTTCTACACTCTCTTCACCTAATGTTTGCTTTAATCTTACTATCAAGTTATCTATAATTGTTTTTAAACACCTCTTCTCCTGATTTGTTTCTTCAGTGACTTTCCTAATTTTTATACAAATTTTTATTTCAATATTTCATTATTTTTTTTTTAGCAATTATATATACTGTATTTCTTTTTCTTTGTACACTTTTGTTTTTAATTCTAAAATCTCAGTTATTTTTCTTTGTAAAAATCTAATTCATTCTAGGCTTACAAATTATTATCTTTTGCTATTGTGCTACTGTAATTTTTTTTTGTACATTCAGATGATACAAATGGTTTAAGAATTTACAAACATTTATATATATATATTTTTTTTGAATACCTACTATAAATACTTAATTTAAAAAGAAGTGTGCTTGAAGAACTTAAAAATTGATGAAACTACATATTTACATTTTTCTTTTTCTTTGTTTGTTTGTTTAAAAAAAATATTCATCATTAATGGTAACGCCATGTTCAAGACTGTTCCACATTGCTGAATACATTTCTTTTTGTAATGAAGGGCTGACAGTTGTCATCAACTAGATCTTTGAAAATTGAAAATTTATCATCGAAAAAATCACATAAATGGATGATTGAAGAGTTCTTAATCGTCTTTTATTATAAGTAAAGCCAGGATTGTAAGGCATTTGATTCTCGTGTGCATCTTGGTTGGCAACAGTTGCGCTGTTATAATAAAATGGATTCATATTGTAGTCTCTCGTTCGGTTCTATAAAATTTATTAAATTTTGGCAGGATCGTCATGTGATGGAACTACCTCCTTAATAAAACTATGAGGGATATTGTAAAGGCTTCCCTAAGTCGAAAATAATGTTGGTTAAAGAGACGATTTGTTTTTAGTCTGAAAAATAAAAAGAAGGCGAAGGAGCCGCAGTATATCTTTTCATGATCAGATTCAAAGTGACTTTATTGTTTCCAACTTAGGTCATTTATAAAAATTTAATATTTCTTACACACAAACATTTTGACTATACATATTATATCTTATGTTTTATATTACAGGTCATCGGACGGACAACGAAGTTGGGAAGCATACTTGTTATGTCATCAATTTCATAACAAATATACATGTCCCTTTCAATGCACAAATGTATCCAAATATTATTCAGGCATTCATTCTACAGAACATGCAGTGCAATGAAAATTAGACAATATATAGACGCACCTGACCAAAGCAAAAGTAATTTAAGCGTCAAATGGCATTGAAAATTCTATTGCATTTTTATAAGGTTGGTTCTCATGAAATGTGAGTGCATCGGTTGGCTATTGCAACGTCTTGTATAAAGGCAATGGTCGGGAATGAATTAAATGTTTTTGATAGTGTATGCGCACTACAATTGAAACCAACTTGCAATCTGCGCTCAATGTTGCGCAAGTATATTTTTTCGATTGGAAGATAAGAATAAATGCTTCAAAAACGCAGGTTATCTTTTTCACGCGAAAAAATTCTGTTTCTTACCAACAAATAATTATTAATATAATTCGAGTTAATGTAATAAACACTGAATGCCGTACAAGTGGTAAATAACTTGGAGTACACCTCGATAAAACTTTTATCCATGGTTTACATAGGTATACAAGAATAAATAAAAAAGGTCAATATTACTCTCAAAATCCTTTATCCCTTTATAATTCGCACATCTAAGCTTAGCTATGATAAAAGGCTACTGATATTTAAAGTCGTTTTACTAGCAATTATTTCTTATGGGTCACCGGCTTGGGGAATTCGTGCTAAGACCCATATTCGAAAAACTTCAAATTGCTCAAAATTTTCTAAAAATTATTCTTAACCTCCCGTGGTGCTTTTCAACAACTGAACTTCACAATATTTCACAAATCGAACTAGTATCGCAGAGATTGGCTAAACTCAATGAACGCTATAATTATATCCAGCCTTTCGTTCTGTTGACTTTAAACGTATCTTATTAGCTTATATTGTTTAAATATATTTTTGTTTTTTTTTCTATTTATTAAAGACCGATATTTATTAATTCAATATTTATTTGCTTATTTAATATTTTTATTTGTTATTTTTTATTTATTATTAATTATTTATTTATTATTTATTTACTTACTTATTTATTTCTTTTGTATTTATTTATTAATGTTTTGTTATTTAGGTATGTCATGTCTCATGATTGTATTTAATTTGTTACTTATTTATCCACCTATTTCTTAATTATATAATGTTAAGCCTCATTCCGCCATTTGCTGAATTTAGTTCTTATCTCATACATTCCTTATTAATTTTATTTTTGGTGTCCGGAATAAGAACTTCTGTCGCGGAATAACAATGACAGAACTAATATGCAAGACTGGATTGTACGAACTTGCTCTTGTAGCTAACAACTTTAATGTAGCTTAAACATTGACGCTCTTAGTAGGTAGTTAGTCTAATTTTCCTGTGCAGGTTTAAATATTTTCTACATTCCCATAAACGGCTTGACGAATTTCGATAAAAAATTTTATATCGAATTCTAAATAATACTACATACCAACATTTTGGAAATTTTTTTTTTTTTTTAAATTCAGTATTTCGAAAACGGGTTGAAGATTTTTTTAAATAAGCCCCAAGAGTTGTCAGAAAAACCTGGGTTTTTCGATTCTCAAAAAACACCCGACGGAAATCATTTTATGTTGCAGAAAGTTGCCATTCAAATGTGTTACATTAAAGTTCTTATTAATTTATTTTGGCCCTCTGCGCAATCCAACAACTTCAAAGCTTTCCATTTGGCATGTCTGTGTCTGAGCATAAATTTGAGTATTCGTTTTTTTTTTCATTTTAAAAATAACAAATTGCATTCAAAACGAGAATTCACAACAAAACAAATACTTCAGATTAGGGATGATCGATTTTCATCCGTTATTGAAACATCCATATTAAAATAGAAATCGATCATTCAATATCGATGTTGAAGGAAGAATAAATGAAACTTCTTCAAAACGTTGATGTTTTCGATTCGATAATTCGTAACTCGATTATGAGTATTCGATATTTTTCCCAATATCGCCCGTCCCTACTTCAGATCTCATGTGACTTTGACGTTTATTTATTTACCTCAACTTGCTCCAGCTAAATCTATTTCAAGGGGAGTTGAGGGCGACGCAAGGTTTCAAAAACACAGAATTTCTTTATAAGGGTGCCTTCAGGTTTTCCAGAAAACGCTTTAAGGCGAATTCAGGGCTCAACGAATAAACCTTGTATCTTAAATTTGCCATCTACATTCACCATTAATGTAGATCTGATCCCAACTTCTTCGGGGCATAAATTGGCAGCCTATACAATTTTGCAGAGTGCGGATGAAATCATCTCATTAAGAAATAAAGTCAGAAAAAGTCTGGAACAGCTTGAGTACAATGTTCGGCCAATTTTTAAACGTCAGCAAACATTTGTTTTTTTTATTTTGGTTTGAAAAATTCCTCAAACTAATTATTTTGTATTTAAGTGTTTCTAAATTAATTTATTTGTTCAATAAATATTTTCCCACATCAACTACGAAACGAAACGTTTTTTTTTTATTTAAACGTCAACATGACAATTGTAAATTATCTGTCCACAAATTGTTGCCTACAAAAATTTATTGGGCAGAAATTGGCAAGAAACTGTCAGGAAGGGGAAATACTCTCTCAAAAGTGCCATGGAACAGGATTGGTGTCAATTTGTGCCATTTGGCAGAGTGTGTATCAGTAATAAAGTATGCGATGAAATGCCCACACAAGAAAATTTAACAGTTCTTCTGCTATCTGCTTTTGTTATTGCGATTGCGATTAATTTACCGCCAATGGAGACACGATGTGTTAGTAGTAGAGTCGAAAATCTATACTCGTTTAAACTCTATACGGACTTACAAAGATCTGAAACGAATATAAACATTACATATTTTCTGTTTCATATTTATTGTTTACACGCCTCTACACAAGAAGTTATTTTTGTAATTTGTTTTTAGCCTGAAATGAATCTAAATTAAAATAGAAAAATTATCATACATTTGAATTTAAAATTATCCTACATCCCTGGAGGTAAATCTGAGACAACAACCAGCTCTAGTCTCAGAACATCGCGCCACACATCTTTCCTATCCTTCTTTCTCTTCTTCATCAGATGCCCGCGCTGTGTTAAGAAAAACATATAAAGGGTATTCATAACCCCTTGAGCGCGTGCAAAGTTATATAAAAAAAAAAAAAAAAAAAAAGATTTTCAATCTTACATCCTACAAACGTTCTCATTATCCTACATGTAGCATAATTATCATACGGTTGGTAGCGCTGCAATGTATTGAAAACAAGAAAATAAATGACTTACTACATAATATTCCTCAAAACATTGGGGATTTTTTATTTATTTAAGAGTCATTAGCCAATTTGTGAGATTTCAGGTTTTATTGCAATTTGAATAATGTGGACTCAAACATCCAAAATCATTGCTTCGCTACAATATTCTTCTTATTGCGCTTGGCACTTGTTCAACACCATTGTCTAAAATTTATTTGTCCTTTATTTACCTTTAGGTATTGAAGTTTGCTACTAAAATATTGCAATGATGCTCACTTCAAATTCCATTTATCACTAGCAATAAAATACTGTAATCTGAATACCAATTTCCTATGAGGAAGTCGGTCAATATCGCATAACACCATTGGCGATAATAGTTTTTGAAGTTTAAAATAAGTACATTACGCAAAGATTATAATTACCAAGTGTTGAATATTTGTGTTATTAAATAAACACTTAATTTTAACCTATGAATATTGATAAGAAAATAAAATAATTTTGTAGTCGTATTTTGTCACCGTACTTTTAATTGCAAAAAAAAAATCTTAAACGTAGTATTTTCTAAACTAACAAAACTTTGTCACTGCATCCCTTAAAACTATATAAACATGTACACACAGACAATAGGAAAGATTTTATATACAAAAAAATTTTCAGCGTAAAGGTTTTGAGAGGCGGGAACAAGGTAGATAAAGAGTTATAGGACTAGCTATAGTTGTAGCCTAGCATCATTTTTGTTTAGTATGGCCCAGATTTTCCAGGGGGACCATATGATGTTGATGGTCCAGAAATATCACCTCCTCCGAACCCAGTTGATGAACCACCTCCGGATCCCCCACTAATTCCAATTCCTAATCCTCCACCGATTCCAGAACCTCCACCAATGCCAATTCCAGAACCCCCATCACCTCCAGATGAGTAACCGCCACCTCCGGATCCACCACCGGATGAGTCCTTTTGTGTCTTGTATTTGATGAAGTATACTTCTGGTTTGGAGGGTTGAGTTGGTGCAGCAGTTGGGATAACAATATCCGGTTGCTCTTCGGGCTTTTTGACCAATACGTATACAAGTGTTTTCTCCTCGTTTTGAGCTTGAACCGGAATAACTGGAGCCTGATATGATGGAGGAGATGGGGCCTTAATGAAGATGATCTTATAGTGCTTCTGAGATTGTTGGACAGGAATGTTTGGACGTTGACGAGATTCCTCTTGTTCTGGTGGTGGAACATGCACATAAATGTGTTTCTGAACGATGGTTGAACCACCTCCGCCGAAACCTCCAATGCTTCCACCTTAAAAAGAACATTTGTTAAACATATTAAAATAGGTATAGATACCAAAACGTCGAAAGTGAAAAAAAAGAAAAATGTACTGTTGCAGTTTTTTTTTTCTGAGCAGTGAAGGCAATCGGGACAAATGTCAGCATCCAATATTATGAAGAATAATATAACTAAATGCTTACAGTAAGTTCAACTATGGTATTAATGCTCAAAAAATTTAAATGCGTGCCGTGTCTTGTAAAATGTACCATGTACCTATGTCATTTTTGTGTAGGTATACAAAATTATTTATGCATTAAAAGAACCTACACATATATTCAAACTTACCCCCGAATCCACCACCACCCGCGCCTCCTGATCCTCCGCCGAATCCGCCACCGAACCCACCTCCAGATCCACCGCCGGAACCACCACCGAACCCTCCACCAGAACCACCACCAAATCCTCCACCGGAACCTCCGCCTGAACCACCACTAAATCCTCCGCTACCGAATCCTCCACCCCCACTGGATACTCCTCCGAAACCACCACTGCCGAATCCACCACCAACGGAACCACCTCCGCCGAAACCACTACCAGCGGAACCACCGCCGAATCCACCACTTCCTCCAGGACGATTGTAAGCGTAGCCAGCTTCCGGCCTAGCTGAGGCAAACGCCAAACAGGAAATCAAAATAAAGGCTCTCATTATGAACGAAACGAAAAATTTAATTTCAAAGAATTGGAAACGGATGGATGTAGGTATACAAAATTTATAATCCTTTTGTGGAAATGCGCCTGGATGGCTTATCCTATACCTAGTCGTAGGATTGATGGATAGAAAGATTATATGTCGATAACACTAAGTCTAGTTGTTTACTGACGATCTGCTTGAATGGATTCTCCCATTTATACCAATCAACAGTCTCAAGAAATCGCATGCATAGTACACAACAACGAAAGATGAACAATTATGGAATTCGAATGGCACATGGAGTTGCGGTAATTCCAAAGTATAGATGTAGGCAGCTATGTAGGTATATTGTCGATATTCGCGGACGACGCCATCAGAGCTTATTATCGGGTCAAGATGTTCGGAAAAGCATCAGTTGCCTTAGGAGAGGGACAAACTTACATAGTGTGGGATAAGCTAAAACCACTCACACTAAAACAATTCAACAAAAAAAAATCCTATATCAACAGTTAATCGGTTGAGCCAAACGATGAAAAGTGTCACTTTCGTTTTCATACTGAACTGACTGCAAAATGCACCAAAATTCGAATTACACCTGCGGTGCGGTGGTGGGATTTGATTGTGCAAAATCCCACGGATTTTCATTGGATCGCTTTAACGAGAGACCAGAGAAACTTTGTTTGGCCCAAGATGAAGATGGTACGAAATACGGACTCGCAGGTCGCAGCGACGACCACGACCAGTAGCAGCACCACCACCACAGATGGCACTTTTATTTTTATTTCACCCGCTCTCTGCGATCTAAAAGAGATTGCTGAAGACAGTTCTGAAAAACCAAAATGAACAAAAGTTACAGTTACACTATGGTGTTTATGTTTGGTATCAGAGTATGTCTGCAAGCGTGTAGTTTGCGCGGTGATGATCATCATGCCTCGTCTCTCTTACCTTACATTTACATCTACTAAAAAAAACACCTTTGATAGGCAGATACGAACACAACAAAAAAAAACGGTCCTCGTCACCTCAAGAAGAGCAACGCAAACGCATGAAAAATAACAAACTATAGGAAACCGTTGGTTTTGGAATATGCATATTCCTGCAATTACAAGGTTTTTAGTCATTGTGGCTTAAGTAGTGGTACATTAGATAACAGATTTTTTAAACTAAAGAGTTACCTACATGCCATATTTATTTCGATTGAAAATTTAAAATATTTGCATTCACGCTTTCGATTGTTTATATGAATACTTCACAATGTCATTCAAAATTTAAAACTAAGTTAATACTATTAAGTGTGAGTTAAATATGAGCACATATTAAGACGGTGTTTATACCCAGTTTTAACAGCAGCTTGGCTTAATGTGTATGTGTACCTATATAATGTATTTACGTACACATGGTGTTTGCTAGTTGAATGTCAATTTTTTTATAGGACAGGATGCTTCTTTTAGCTTATCCTATGTAATTATACAAAAAAGGTATAAAGGGCATTGTTATTGTGCAAATAAGAACAAGCTAAAACAATCAGCCTTTGAGGATCATATTGTAACTGAAGCTTATGGAATTGGGGAGAATGAACATACCATCAGTTTTGTCAAAAATTTAAATAAGTGCAACAGATTGGATACATATGAGAGTTATTGTATTGAGAAAGAAAAGGAAAAAAATAACTTAAATGCGGAAGGAGGAGAGATTAAAACAGCGCTGTTCTCTTTGATTTAGCTAATTAAAATGTTACTTAGTATATATACTCTTTGAGGTTGACATAATGCAGATTAAAACAATCGAGTTGTACTGATGATGAACGTCAAGAAAGCATTCGGAATGCATTCGAGTTAAGCATTTTAATTTGTAATTTGACTTCGTATTTTTGTGTGAAACAATAAGGTGTTTGTGACAGATAAAAGTGTTATTTATTTATTCACTATTTCGTAATGGTCGTTCAGCTTAAAATGTCTTTTTTGACAATTGTTTTTGATGAACAGATGATTATTTTACATTTAAGTGGAAGGATACTCATGTTCATTTTTTATAATATTCACAAGTTTTTTCATGTGAAATATTCTATGCGCGTTAAAATATCAAATCGCATATACATAATTATACTGCGGAAATCCAAAGAAGAATACGTTCGATTTATGTATGCATGCCGTTGGAATAGAAATCGATTATTTTTCAGACTTTGTTTCCTCCTACGGAAAAATGTGACTTTAAGAGTTTAAGGTGACACTACCTATCAAGTAGTGTCTACAAAATTCAAATTTTAGCTCAAAAAATAGAAATTTTTCCGTTTTTAATGTTTGCTCCGGAAAAAGTTGATTTTAAGCCTTTTAGGTTACATTTGGAATTAAATAGATATTATCCAAACGTCAAAATAGTAAATCCATTGAAGGATGGCTTCGATTCAAATGGATTAAGAACCCTCTACAAAAATCAAAATTTATCTCTTCAAAGGTGTCTGATAACGTTACTTTGGAGCCTATTTTGTACGTTATCACACTCACAAAAAAGCACGAAAGAATCCAATACTAAATTCAACACTAGAAAAACCCAAGACTGCAAATTTAAATTTTCACGAGAAAAAGGCGAGGCCAAGATCGAGACGAAACGTAATTAGGTGGGACAGATACCGAGACGAGACTAAAATTTTTACGAGACCGAGAAGAGACTAACAAAAGTCTCGTCTAGTGTCGTCTGGTTGCCTGCCTTACCTGTGTATTCATTATTGAATGTCAAATTATATCTGGTTTTTATG
This sequence comes from Philhelius pedissequus, assembly GCA_910595825.1. NCBI lineage: Eukaryota > Metazoa > Arthropoda > Insecta > Diptera > Syrphidae > Philhelius > Philhelius pedissequus. Next base: position 136,997,086 of record OU343161.1, read on the forward strand.
GTAAATAAATTTATAAAATTAAACGATTAAATCAATAGTAAACTGAAAGTTTGATAGGTTAGAAATATAAATATTTTTGAAAAACCGATAGGTGACATTAAAAAAATTATGAGCTCAACTTAAACATAATTTTATACCTATACCTACATATCTTCAAAAAATCTATTAATACATATATTTGGAATTCCAACTCTGATTATATGAAATATATGTCTATAAAATATAGACATTTATGAAATTTAGGATTATGTTATGTATCAGATCTCTATCATTCAGTTTCGTTCACATAAAGGAATATAATTTAAAAAATTAATTTATCAGTTTTTGATTCAAAACCCTGTTTTGGTAACCATACACTTTCTTATGGAAGGTTAAATCCCATATAGACACACACAAGTAGTCATGATGTATCGTAAAACAAAACAAAAAACACAGAAAATGAAATGTAGGCCTGGATCCTACGAACTTGCTTTTGTAGCTAACAACTTTAATGTAGCTAAATATTGCCGATGTTAGTAGGTAGGTACCTAGTCTGGTTCTTATTTGGTTGGTTCGTAATGAGTTGTCGAATAGATGATTCAATGAACAGTTAAGTATATATAACTAACTAAATTTCAGTTAGATTGCGGATTCTTACTATATAAATTAGATCGAACTTAGGTATATGTACATACATGCATAATGAAATTGTAGACTGCAGATATAGGTACATAGGTTTGATTTTTTTTACGAATCCAAAACTTACCATACCATAATATCCCAAGTAAAAACGAAAAATAAATTTGAAAAAGAAAAAAACAAAATAAACATTACAAGAAGTAGGTACTTTCGATTTCAATATACCTACCTACCTACGATAAAACAAAGAGTAAGAGATGTCGAGAAAGTTCCCCACGAACCACGACGCTACCGATCACCGCTGATGATGATGATGGTATTTACTCATGGGAAGCAAAAGAAAGATAAAAAAAAAATAACAATGGACATGCAACCTTAAGTAATAAAAAAAAGAATTTCAAAAGCATTGGGGATTGAGGAAGACCGCAGATATAAAACTCAACGGTAAGGTATCTGTGAGTAGACAAACCACTTGACTATAGCTTTACTTTATTTACTATAATCTATCTCTGAATGCATCTTCGTTTCGTGTCGACGAGTGCACACAAAATGTGTTAATTTGAATTTTAGCACGAGGAATCAGAGGAATACATACACATACATATTTGAAATTGAAAACTAGTTGAGACTTTGCATTTCTCCAATATGGCTTATGTTTGTATTTGATCGTCATATTCAAAGTTAACACTTGATTCCGAATTCGTAAAAAAAACAATAAACATTAAAAGCTTACAAGACATGTCCATATCTAACCTCCTTAGCTCAAGTACTGGACGAAAAACATACATTACCTACTGGTTATTAACTTGAATCTGATTATAGTTTCATATTTCAGGTAAACGTCAGTTGTCAGACTTCTTCCCTTCCTAGTCTCATACCGATATCATTCAAGTTTTCTTTGGCCTTTGATAGGAACACAGCCATTATCTATTGTGTAGATAAATAATATTCATAGATAGGGGTTCGTGTTTTACACCTAGTATGTATTGACTTTCGCTTTCAGGTTTCAAGGATTACATAAGTCTTTGTAAAGGGTTATCCATTTTGCGGTTTCAAAAGTATAGGGCTGGAATTCGACATCTGTCAAACTAAGTTGTTAAACCAATTTTTTTTTTCAGTTGAAAGTCTGACATGTACGAAAATGGATCGCTTAACTATCGCACAACGCATACAAATTGTTAAAACCTACTACAAAAATGATGATTCTGCCACAGCCACGTATCGTGCTTTAAGAAGAGATTATGGTTTACATAATCGTCCAACTACGCAAGCAATTGGCAAAATTGTGAAGTAATTTAAAGAGACTGGATTGGTCGAATGTGTCGATTCCTCGTCGTTCTCCGGAATTATGATTATCTTACGGCACATTATGGCGTATTTTGTGTTTGGATCTATACGTACATCCATATAAAGTAGAGCTCACACAACAACTGAAGCCAGCTGACCATTCACAACGTCATCGATACGTCGAATGGGTGCTTGAACAACAGGCGGTGGACGGCGATTTTTCGAACAAAATTTTCTTCAACGTCGAAGCACATTTCTCACTCTGTGGGTATTTTAATAAACAAAATTTTCATATTTCGGGTTCTGCGAATCCTCAAGTAATTGAAGAGATTCCATTGTATCCACAAAAAGTCACTGTTTGGGTGCTCTTTGGTCCGGAGGTGTGATTGGACCTTACTTCTTCGAAAACGACGATGGAACGACTGTCACCGTCAATTCGAAGCGTTATGTTCATATGATAACGGACTTTCTTTTTGCCTCCTATTGAAGAATACGACTTGGAGAATTTGTGGTTTCAACAAGCCGGTGCCACATGTCACACAACTCGAGCGAATATGGCTTTATTGCAAGAGACATTTCCTGGCCGCGTAATTTCTCGTCGTGGCGATATCAACTGGCCACCAAGATCATGCGATTTGACATCGCTGGACTTTTTTTTGTGGGGTTACGCGAAAGACCGTGTTTATGCAGTTGAACCTTTAAATCTTGAGCACTTGAAAACCAACATTCGTCAAGTTATGGCTGAGATACCGCACAATATGTGCCAATAAGTGGTCGAAAATTACCTCAAAAGAATCGATGCTTGCAACAAATCGCGTGGTGGTCATTTAAATGATGTAGTGTTTCACACATAATGTCAACGTTCAAACCTTAAAATAAAAAAAATATCGAAAACAAATATTTTATGTGTTTTATTTACATTTACTTTTGAAACCGCAAAATAGATAACCCTTTATATATAATCTATAATAATATTATGAGGTATCTTATATTTATACTGGATAACGTTTTGTGAGGGCGCTAGTATCTACATAAAAAAAAATTCAAAAAAATTAAATTACCGTTTCCCAGAAAATCGAAAACTAAATAAATGGTTCTACTAGAGGTACCAAAAATAACAATTTTTTTCCAAAAAAATTTTCAAAAAGTACCCTTTCCCTTCATTAATGAACTGATTTTTTTTTATAATAATCGTTGGAGCCGTTTTTGAGAAAAATAAGATTTTCATTTTGGCCAAAAAGAAATGTATGGGAGCTACTTTTATTAATTAGTCCTCTTAAAAAGTGTGTAGGCATATTATCGAAAAAATAATATTTACCAAGTTTGAAGCAAATCCACCGAACCGTGTAGACTGCAGACTCGCGGACAGACAGACAGACGAAATTGGGGGACCTACTGTTTTGGTGTTCTCTATGATAGTAATGTCACGATTTATTGTTAGAAAATTTTTTTTCCGAATCCATACATAACTTGCTTTCTAGTAGGTACCTATAATCGCTCCAAGATTTTTGGAGTTTTTTTGTATACATATATAATCATACCTACCCTAAATAGGTATCATAATTCAAATTTAGATTAGATATATTATTATTATTACTATTATTATTATTATTATTATTATTATTAATATTATCATTATTATTATTATTATCATTATTATTATTATTATTATTATTATTATTATTATTATTATTATTATTATTATTATTATTATTATTATTATTATTATTATTATTATTATTATTATTATTATTATTATTATTATTATTATTATTATTATTATTATTATTATTAGTATTATTATTATTATTATTATTATTATTATTATTATTATTATTATTATTATTATTATTATTATTATTATAATTATATGTATTATTATTAAAAATATACCTTCCTACACAAAAATTCAAAAATGCAAAAATAGGTAGGTACATATGTATATGCATTACTACAAAAAAATCTGAAGTAGTAAAAAATGTTTAACCAAAAATGTACGTATAGTATACCTAGTAGTACATACAGTTTTATCTTAAAAAAAATTACTATCTCCAATAGTTCAGAAGTTATAGGATTTTGACCTTTTTCTCGATTTTCTGTTAATACTTTTTTTTAATTCCAGCCGACACAAATGTAACAACATTACAACCATACCTACATCCCACATTGATGTAGTTATATCTACAACGTTGCTGGATTTCGCAACAAAATTCAAAATTCTAATGATATTACCTACAAAAAAAATTGTACATATTTCTATTTTGTCGCCTTTAAACAAAAAAATATCTTTTTAATTCATTAGGAACTACGCACCCAAACCAAATCCACGCATCTACACCTACAAACATTTATTTCTATTTTTCACATATATATTTCTGTATATGCATGCAATACAATACCGAAAAATACCGCTTTTTTTTACCTATAATGTTCGATTTTTTGGTTCACTCGCACACTTAAACATTTTCTATATAATGTTCTCATTCACGCAATTGTTAATTATTCCACCATATATTCACATACGTGTTTCCCAATCTGAAAATTTCCCTAACATTAAACATTTTTTTAGCAACTTTAAATTTTTTCCGCAACTTTTACTGTTGAGATAAATTTTTGGATAACGACACTAAATGGCTACGTACGATTCACATGATATACTATTATATTATACAAAGCATAAGTTAAGTTTGTGTTCTCAATGTTCAGTTAATGGACCATTGGAACAAATAGATAGATACGTAGAAAAGAACTTACGACTACATTGCCATACGGAAGTAACGAGCGTACACATTCAGGTTACTTACCAGATTCAAAATAACGAAAACGAGGACATTGCGAATTTTCTGGGGGAACTTTGTTCTTTGAGAACAAAGGGGACAAAACACGCTCTTGGAAAAAATAATACCATCACAGTATAAACAAGTTTTTTTTGTAGGCAATTTGAAGATAAGAAGCGGTGCGCTGGTACCATCCGTAACGTCTATCCGATAAAAAAAATAAAATGCACTGGATCTGGATCGTACGGACTTTCTCTTGTAGCTAACAACTTTAATGTAGCTAACCATTGAGGATTAGTTAGTTAGGTATAGTTATCCTATGCAGGTTTAAAGCCAATCTAGGTAAGATTACCTTGATAGCATGAGCATAATGAATTGTCGAATGGATGATTCAAGGAATAGTTACATAGGTACCTACCTACAAATGTAAGACTTAAGTTATGGATTTTAATTATGTAAGTTAGGAGAGTAAAATGTATCTATGTAATATAGATCAGTGTTTGTCAAAGTGTGGGTCGCGACCCCCTGGGGGTCGCCAAAAATTATTTAGGGGGTTGCGACCGCAAGCCGGTAAGATTAAAAAAAACATAGCCTGTAAGTCTTGTACTAAAAAAAAAATAAAATAAAACCCAACATTTTTTTGTGAGACGAGTGTGTCTGTTTATTTTTTAATAAATGTTTAAACCTATCTTTTATCTTCGAGATATTACCATAGAAATCATTTTCCAAATCGAGCCTATTTCTCTTCTTAGTTTTAAATCTACCCTTGAAGTGAACGTGAGTTCGCGTAGTTATGAAGTGGCTAATAAAACTAACAATTTTAAAGCCTCTTTTGCCAGCTCTGGATATTCATCTCATCTCTTTAGTCCGAAAATATCAATGCTTTTTAAATTGAATTCCATTCTAGCATAATATCTGCAGCTAAATCTAGAATATAAGATCTTCTATCGTCTTCGCCGATGCGAAGTGAGATCGGCTAGTTAAACCGGCATATTCAAAAAAGGATTTAGTATCCATCTTTGTCATTTTCACCTTCAGAATTCAATTCTGGAAAGTAACTTGATAGTTTCTCCTCCAAATTATGCAAGCTCTGTATCATGAGAGGAATGTAAGACCTTACTGATATCGACTCATCTGATTTTTTTTTATAATCTACACGCGCTCAAGGCTTTAAATGTTTGAACACATACCCCGTTTATATGAGTGAATTGAGGAATCGAATCGAATCGAATTGAGATTTCGATTCAGGTATATCGCCTCGTGGGATCGGAAGATTGAATTAAAATGGAATCGAAGTGACAATTTGAGTTTACAGAATAAACAACAAAAACATACAACAGAAAAAATACAAAGAAAACGGAAACCCACTGAACACAAAAAAACACTATTGGTGCACACACACACCAATAATCAGATGTGAATTCGATTCTTCAATTCCTCGATTCAGGTATATAAATACATTTTCAATTCGATTCAGCTCTTCTAGTGGGATCGGATGGAGTAATCCTATTTTAATCCGATTCAAGTATACAAAGACCTAAATCCTGATTCAATACAAATTCAATTCTCCATATAAACGTAGTAACAGCGCGTGCTAAGGTTAGGATAGGAAAGATGTGTGGCGCGATGTATTGAGACAGTGGTTGTTGTCTCAGATTTTATCTCCAGGGATGGCAGCTGAAGTAATGCGGAGAAATTTCCGTATCTTATTTATCTATGTCCTTTATAATTCGCATTATTTTTCTTAATTCGTTGTCATATTTATCGGTATACTAGTTTTAATCAATCACATGTTGTTAGCTCTATACCTAAACAGCATGTAATGTGTAAGCCAGCAACAATGATGATATTTATTTAAGAATTTTGAATGGGGTGGCCGTGGCGCGATAGTTGTGTGCTCGCCTGTCAACCTCGTGGTCGCAGGTTCGACTCCTGCCTCTGTCTATGTCGTCTTATATTCCATTAAAAACCTATTCTAAAAATTCTCATAAAATGACTTGCTGGTTTACTCATTACATGCTGTTCAGGCATAACACTAACAACATGTGATTGAGTAAACTACTCATTAATATGTCAAGGAAATGAATAAAATAATGCGAAATATAAGAGGCATAAATTAATAAGACACGGTAATTTTCTCCGCATTAGTTCAGCCGCCATCCCTGGAGATAAAATCTGAGACAACAACCACTGTCTCAATACATCGCGCCACACATCTTTCATATCCTTCTTTTTCTTCTTTCACCGGATGCCCGCGCTGTGTTAAAAAACATATAAAGGGTATTCATAATCCCTTGAGCGCGTGCAAACTTATAAAAAAAAAAAAAAATGGAAAAATAAAAGGACATAAACTACGTCAGGGATCAAACCTGTGACCACGAGGTTGACAGGCGAACACACAACTATCGCGCCACGGCCACCCCCAAATGAAATGATGAAATTTCTTCGAGAATCTTGTGAACGCAGGGAAAAGAATCATATATTTTTTTTGTAAATACTCTGGCACACACTTAGTTTTCCGGGGAATCCGTTGATTTTGTCGTTTCCAGATAATATTTTTAATTCTCTCCCTTGGAGGCTATTATTCAAGATGTGGTCAAAATGATAAGCGAGAAATGGTATTTTTATAGTTAAGTGCGATTATAATAATGATTTGAATTTCCAGATTTTGAATATCTTGACAACATCAATAATTCAGATTTTAATTCCAGAACTCGATACATAATTAGACTGGGTATGAAAGGGGTTCAGTGTATGTCACTTTTTAGATAACTGAGAAAGTATATTTTTTTTACTAATAACGGGGTTGCGTACTCAAAAAGTCTGAAAAACACTGATATAGGTATGGAACCTAAGTATGTAAACATATACATATAATAATGAAAATGAAAGGACTAGATGGGTAGGGAGCTATGTGCCTATAACTTTATAAGTTACGTGCAATATGCATACATAAGATTCATGTGATTTTTAGAGACACATTTATGTATGTATAAATGTATGAGGGCCCACATTGTATTTAGTATTCAATGACGTACGTAAAAATAAGTAAAAAGGGAATAATAATAAGGAAGAAATAAATGGATAATACACATAATTTAATGTTTTTATATTGCTTAGTTGTTATAGTTTGACGGCAAACCAGAGATGCCATTTGAATTCCTTGATAAATAAGATAAATATATGTATAAAAAAAATCGTTGCCGTTTTTTTAGTAAATTAATTTTTTATATATACAATTTTGAAAACATTTTTAGAAAAAATATTTGAAACGCCATTTTGAAGATATAATTACGACATATAAAATTCAAATTTCAAAAAATTCTGTGTCTGGTTTTATTTTATTTATTTTATTTATTTTTTAAAAATTGATTTTTTTTTTTGAAAATTTTAGTATTGTTTTTATTATATTAATTATTATGGTAATTATAGTAATTGTTTTATTAACAGTTTTAGGGAGCATTTGTATAAAAATTATTTGAATCGGTTCATCATATGTTAAGAAAATCGAAAATATGAAAAGTGGGTGTATGGGAAGTACCGTAATATTCTTTTGCCATAAAGTGAAGTGTACTTATTTAAGAACACATACATTTTTTTTTTTAAACTTCTTGTAGCCGTTTTCGAGAAATGATTTTTTTCTTAGCGGTTTTTTAACATTTGTATAGGAGGTACCGTTGTTCTTTATTTTAGAAAAACAGCCTTTTTATCTATTCAAGAAAATGTCCAAAAAAACCCAAATATGAAGTTTTGAAAAAATCTAATAAGTCTCTTTTGAAATTTTGAATTTCAAAAAAAAATTAATTTCCAAAAAAAATAAAATTGTTCTACTAGAGGTACCAAAAATAAAATTTTTTTCAAAAAAAAAAAATTACTCAAAGGTACCCTTTCCCTTCATTAATGAACTGATTTCATTTTATAAAAATGGTTGGAGCCAATTTTGATAAAATTAAAATTTTTGTTTTTTTGCCAAAAAATGTATGGGAGCCTCTGTTATTTGTCGTCTTAAAAAAAAGTGTGGTCATATTACCGAAAAAACAATATGTACCAAGTTTGAAGCAAATCTATCTAACCGTTTAGATTGTAGACTCGAGGACAGACAGACAGACAGACTGACAGACTGAAAGACTGACAGACAGACGGAATTGGGGGACCCACTTTTTCGGTGTTCTCTATAATCGTAATGTGATATTTGATTGTTAGAAAAACAAAATGTTTACGAATACATAACTTGCCTTATAGTATGTATTGTTTTGTACAAATAAATATAACCTGCATTTGAAATATCGCTCAATGGGATATGTAAAAGTAATTCGAAGTGTTGTCTATAAAGTTATAGTGACATGGTACCTGCGCACTTATAACAGTCTTTAAGTTGCCTCATCTTTCCTCTATAATACACTGGATAGTGTATTCGTACAAAAAGTTTGACTCCTTTGGAAGAAGTGTAATAATTGTAATGGTACAATCAGCGTATAACAGTATAAAAATGTATGACATATTTATTGACTAAGTGTCATTATTCAATATTTACAAGATGGTTGCTTATGCCTTTCGGCTTATGATACTAAATTAAATTTTAAATAGTTATTTTAATTAAAGAAGGGAACTTACTTCAAAAAAATTAGATAAAATGTACAAAACAATTATTAACGCGCACAAAGGAACAAGCAGTAAGTTGAAAATTAAGTAAAATAATGAAGATGTTGATTTGATATTTGATTATACATTTCCAATAATTTCGGATGAATAAAATCAAGAACGATATACATTTAATTATTGCATGAGCCCGATTTTAAAGAAAACAAGTTTATCTACGATCGTATTAATGGCTGGGTATTCCATCATCATTAGCAACAACAAACAGTAAACAGTAGTAATGAAAGAACCAACTAGAAAATAGCCCAGTGCATCCTGCAACATCGTACACAATTGCAGCGCTAAGGGTGCTTCTCTAACTCGCTTTAAACCTACACACTCAATGTTCCTTTAAATTTTATTACATTAGGTTACTCAACAACGCATAACACTTCCATAGGAAACACCAGCGTAGGAAACAAAAGCAGCAATACAATGCAGTGACATCAAGAGTTTCAGTGGACGCGGAAGCACTTCTGGTAATTAATGCCACGAGTAACAGCAACAGCCTTGCAAACCACATTTCACCAAATGGAATTGCGAATGTTACTATTGTGTTAACAAACAACATTACTGGGCTCGCACGGTTTACTGTCAACGAAACATATGAATGTCCATTGAATCACATCAACGGCAAGGGATTAAATATTTCAGTGTTGGGTATTCAAAACAGCACCTACAATATGTCCACATTGAAAATAATACCCAAGACGCAATAAATCGATCTGGTTTTGAAACGAATATGCTGTCGCAAGGTCCAAATGTCGACGCAAGGAAACAACAAGGATTACTGCAGCAACAACAGCAGAATCAACAACAACAACAGTCTCAGCATTTATCACCAGCTATCAACAGCTACAACTAACAATAATAACACCACGCACTGGTCTGACATCCGCTGGCATTGATTTTTGATATTTAAAGATAGTTCTAATCCATTTTGATCTATTGTACTCAATGTGTCTTGTCCATGTTTTTTGATTCCAACATGGAACATATTCCTGCCCGACACAAAAGTTTTTCCCAAATCATCATATCCGTACAATCATACGTAAACCGTTCCGCTTAGAGGATATCGATTGGTGCCTTTCGACCAGTGAAGAGCTAAGGAATTTCGTAAGGATTTTTTTACTAATGAAAATTTAAAAATAAATTATTTTTATTTTACCTCGTAGTACATTGTCGAGTTCACGGAGGTGCCTATTGTATTCAGGTCGAGGAACTCACCTACAATCACAAATTCAACCGCAAAATGCGATATAAAGGTGTGTCATTGTGACGACGCGACGACTAAAAGATTCATTGCCTTAAAACAACGCATGATCTACATTATGCTTATACAGTTTGGTATAGAAGACCGATAATATAAAAATTTATATAAAGCAATACCAAATAAAATGCGCCATTCTAAACGGTGATTTTTTAAGAGCTTGGTTTTTGAAAATTCAAAAAAACAGAAGCTTATAAAAAGTGAATGAAGTTTTTATTTGGATCGATAAACCAATTTCTGCCATTTACTTTTTAAAAATAATTTCACTTAAATGTTGCCCGCGGCTACGCTTCAGGTGGTCCATTCTGAAGGTCCAATTTTGGCAAACTTTTTCACACATTTCGGCCGGAATCTCACCAATGACGCGTTCAATGTTAGCTTCCAAGGCAGCAATCGTGTTTGGCTTGTCCCCATAGACAATAGACTTAACATATCCCCACAAAAAATAGTCTAACGGGGTCAAATCACATGATCTTGGTGGCCAATTGACTGCGCCAAAACGTGAGATCAACTGCTCACCAAATTCGCCTCTCAATTGATGCATGGTTTCGCGTGCAGTGTGGCATGTGGCACCGTCCTGTTGAAACCACATGTCGACCGAGTTCAATTCCTGCATTTTCGGCAAAAAAAAATATGTTATCATCGAACGGTACCTTTCTCCATTGACCGTAACCCTGCGGCCTTCATCGTCCTTGAAGAAGTACGGCCCAATGATGCCGCCTGCCCATAAACCGCACCAAACAGTGCATTTTTCGGGATGCATTGGTAGCTGCTGAATTGCGTCTAGCTGCTCTTCACTCCAAATACGGCAATTCTGCTTATTCACGTATCCATTTAGCCAAAAATGAGCCTCGTCGCTGAAACGGACGTAGCTTGCGAAACACATTTTTCACAGAGCACGAATTTTGATAATAAATTTCAATAATTTACAATTTTGCATATATATATTTAATATATTTTTAATATAAATAAAGCATATCTAATGCTCAATGAGACTGCCCGCTTTTTCTTGTGTATTATTACCCAACAACAAAATTGATATACATACTTACATAAATGTTAATTTTAATTATTTTTTATTTAAAAGCTTCTGGGTATACAATATTAGAACTTAATTTTTGTCAGGAAGAAGAAAAACGGATCATTTTTTGAGCCCACTCTTGAAAGGAATGCAGCGAAATTCCTAGATTGTGGATGATCTCCATTGGCCATAGTTTTTACAGATTCACGGCCCTTATTACTTATTACGATTATCGTTCAAAATCCCTCGTTATCGTTAATTTGCGATTACGTTTTACGATAGTCGTTTTTTTACACCTCGTTTTCTCTTACGACTCCGTTTGGCACTTGTTTTTTATTGTTTTGACTTATTACTTTATGTATAATTGTAGTATTGGAGGTATAAAATTGGATGTGTTTAAAAAAAATAGATTTTATTTTATTTTATCTGGCAAATATTTATTATCGTAAATTATAATCGGTCCATGTCATGACTATCGTTTTCTTGGGCATCGTTTTTTTGCCTTTCGTTTCGTAATACGTATTAAGGGTCCAAGTGGCTCGGCAATAGAAGGAATGCTTACTTTATCATTAGCACAACACATGCTACTAAAGTCCTGAGCTCTTTTGTTGGCTTTGCAAAAATTGCAATTTTTATCAATTTTTCCTATATTTGTTAATTTGTTGTTCGAATACGGAAACTGTGGTTCATAATTAAAAGCCCCTCTACGCCCCAAAAACTGATATAGGCTTAAAGTATTGATACAGGCTGTTCCAACGTTAATCGATGAGCGAACTATAAAGTGGACAGAAATTCAGAAGCAACTAAACAAAAGAAAATGCACACACACACACGAATGAAGCAGCAATTCAGTCATTGGGATTGAATCGAATTGATAGATGCAAAAATACAAGCATTTGATGAATTTATAATTTGTAAATACTTTTATTTCTCAGCTTATAAGTATAGTTAAGAAATCATTTAGGGCTTAAAATTTGCATAAAACTATTGACTTTATAGCAAAAATCTCATTTTTTTAAATATCAAGCAGGTTTAAGAGCATAATTGAATATTTTGGTCACTTTCGACAAAAAAGTGTAAATTTTTTTTTCAAAGTTAATAATCGAAAAATATGTTTAACAAATAAAAAATATAAACAAAATATAAAACATTCTTTAAGGAATAATATAAATTATAAAATTGGTTTCAAGTAAATTGGTTGAATACTTTCTGAGATTATCCGTGACATAATTAATAATTGTTTCGTCTTTAAGTAATAGTAATTAAATATATTAAATATTAACAATTGATATGAACCTAAATTTGTTTCTTTATAATTGGAGGTAATTTGACGTAACACAGCTGATTTTGAAATTGAGAGTGAGAGCATTCAATGAGGCAAAGCTTTTTTCGATTCCATTCGGATTTTGTTAACACAACTTTTGGAGGTTCTGATAGGACTGAATAATACTGCAGGTAGGTTAGTTGGATGGACGAAGGATAATTCAGTAAAAGTCTGACGATTGTGCAAATGCCCTTGTTTTCGCATTATTTTTAAAAATCAAATGTAGTGGAAAAGTTCATAGTGTTGTAATTGCGAAGAATACAGAATATATTTTGCCAAACAAAAACATTTATTATTATTTTATTTAAATGACAAATACGTATTTTATTTTGAAGATTATTTTAAATATTATTTCTTTTTTTAAATTTATGAGAACATTTATTTCACATTTACTGATGCAGTCGTATATTTGTGTAAACAAAACATTCTTTGAAAAGCAATACATTACATTTCAATTATTGTAACATCATTTTTTTTTTAAATAAACATTAGTAAAACATTGTGCTCCTTCAGCATTGTTAGCATTATATGTATATATTTATAGGGTCTTACAAAATCAGTATATTTTGTTAACAGTTGTTAAGTATTGTTAATAAGAAAAAAAGTTCAAAAAGACAAAACACTTTGTGGACGTTATGTGTTCCATATATTATATCACAATGACGAAAAGAAAAATAGCTGTAAAAGAAAATACTTTAAATACGCATATTAATGCTGTACTGTAATATATTTGGTAGTTTGTTTTGTTGTGTTTTATTGTCTTTCAAAAATATGTTTTATGTAAAAATATTTTTTTTATTAAGTTCAGCTTTTTCATATGTATCAATTTACAATAAAAATTATTTAGAATTAAAATATATTATTCTTTATTTTTTTTCAAAATTAATATGTGAATTAAATTGAGGAAAAGTAAAATATTTATCTATCTATCTATCTATCTATATGAATAGCTAATAATAAATTATACATACCTATAGTTACAATATAAATATAAATATTAAACAAAGAGCTTTTTGATTTGTTTCTTTTTAAATGATAATAATGAACAATAATGGCCATAGGATAGTATTGAAATATTTTGCCCTTTAAATTTTGCACATTTAATCACATTGATATATGTACATAAAGATTTTAACTTGCGATTTTATATGTTATATAGATAGCACCTATATAAAGGTAAAGTTTTGCATTTGAAATAAAGCTCGAAATTTTAAATTTTTTAATCGTTTTTTTAGCCCCAAAATAACGGTACTTGCCATACAAATTTTTCTATCATTTTAATTGTCTCGAGAACAGCTTTAACGATTTTGATAACATTTTTTTTTGATTTTCGACTTTCTCATAAACGGGTTGACGGATTTCGATTAACATTTTTGTGTCGGATTCCCTTCAAATTCTAAGCAATATTGCATACCAAAATTTTCGAAATATATTTTTTTTTGATTTTTGAAAATTTTTTTTTTGAAAAATTCAATATTTCGAAAACTTATAACGATTTTTTTTCGAAATTATATTTTAAAGAAACAATTTAAGAAATCTTGTTTATACTAAATTTAGTAAAAAATAGTGAATAGCTTTTGGAGTATATCTTTGGAATGGGTTGTCCAATAAAGGCGAGATATATCTTTTTAGAATCAGCACTTCATACTCTCAAAAAAAGTATAAACATTTTTTGCAAAGAAGTTGTGTTAAAAAAAACAACTCCAGAAATATGCATACATCATTCTAAATATGCGTATTTCAAGAGTGATTTTTAGTAATCAGCCTTCTACCTTAAAACTTCTGATGCTGATTTTGAGAGTATCAAGAGTAGATTACAAAAACAAAATCAACCAGGTTTTAGGATAACCCGTTCCAAAGATAAAAACTAAGCAATCTAAAAAGATTTTATTATGTGTAGGTGCCATCCATTTATTTCTACATAATTATATTTCATTTTATGCATTTTTGCGTACCTCACTAAAAACCTACATATATATAAGTTATGAAGTTATTATACATTAGCTACCTACCCACTCACATCCTTCACTTTCATTTTTTATGTATGTACATATTTACATATCTAATTTCCAACTATGTATATAGGCACATATTACTCTCCTTACTTATGTAAGGATATTATTAATCCATAGATTTAAATATACATTTGTAGTCAGGTACATATGTAACTATTCCTTGAATCAGTCATTGAAAAATTCATTATACTAATTATCAAGGTAATCTTGACTACATTGACTTTAAATATGCATAGGATAACTAGACAGAATAACTAACATGGTCAATGTTTTGATAGATTAAGTTGTTAGCTACACGAGCAAGTTCGCACGATCCAATCGTGTGCTGGTTCCTTTTATATCTTTGCTTTTTCCACCATGTCGATCTTCAATTTATAGAACAGGTATGGATAGTATTCAGCCTCCAAAAAACCTTCAGATATCAACATTGTTAACACTTCAACATGCTCGATTCGGAGCAGGGGGTCAATTCCCGATCTGTGAAATTATGAAGTGATACAAAAAATATCATTTCAGTTTTCACAGAGGTTTATCATTTTCCAACTTCACGCACACGCCTAATGCGATTCTAGAACTCATTGTGATAAAGTTTGTACTAAAAAGTACTAAATGATAAATTCTGTCATTTCTGATTAGATTTTTTGTTGGGAAAGGTAAATATTTCATTTCAGTTTCTAAATTTGCTTAAGAATAATGTCCGGAATAATAATTCGTTTAATAAATTAAAAAAAGACGTCGTACTGAACAATTGTGGGTTTTATATTATATTCAATAGTATCTCTTTTTTGAGTAAGATTTATTATTTTTTCATGTGAGGATATTGAGGCTTTCCCTTCGAGATGGGCAGAATCTATTCGAAGTTATAACTAGGAGCACTTTATTGAACTTTATAGATTCCCAAGACCTTTATGCATGGATTTAATACGTGAATTGAGAGCATTCTGGAAAAACACTCAACTTATAAGTGCGCTTCAAAGCCATTTAAATATGTTAAAGTGCTCTGCATTTTTTTTGCAATGGGTAGTTTCCAACGATCTGTCGCGGGAATGAGCACCGTCGCGTCGGCTGTTGTCAACCTGTTGATTTAACAAATTCGTTATTTACTCGAATAAACACAAATATAACTTATAACCAAAATATATTTGTCATGTGCCAAATCCTGTTTTTCTTCTTAATATTCGATTCGAAACATTTTCTTCACAAAATTGACTGTCATAAAAAAATTATCATATGAAAAATGTTTGGCATTTAACTTCACTTTTTCACGAATCGAGAATCGAATTGGACGTGAAAGCGTGATAAAATTTATCACTTCACATCTTCACAGATCGGGAATTGATCCCCAGAACCATCTAAATGACCATAAGGTTTATTAAGGCAATCCCTTAGACTTTTTTTGTTTGGCTGGATAAGAATAGCTTGAAAATTTACTAGAGGTCCCTAGCTTAAGACTAACTCAACGAAAAACGTAGCTTCTTAGCATGAACTAAAGCGCAGTGATTATCGGGAATTTACCTTAAATCGTCTTACGAGAGGGCCAGGCCAAATTGCTTTCTATTATTAATGACCAGCTTATTGATTTTGTTTTTTACAACAACCAACTCTTACCGCTCACCACAAATTTATTTTCGATTAATAGAATCCCGTGGTATAAAGCAGTCTCTTGATTATTCGAAGAAAAGAAAGCGAATTATATTGTAGAATTTTAACTTTTTCATCTTAAATGAATCACTATACAGCAGTCTTCCAACACAAAAATCTTTTGTTCACTGAAAAAAAAACGAATATCTATTGCCTCTAATATATTTAAAAAGCTCTGGGCATTAGAAAGCGAGTCAGTGTACCATTCACTAGGGTTGTCTACTATTCTAATAAATGTTAGAATTATATTTAATCTACAATTTAAAACGGCATTTATTATCCGCGAATGATAATACCAGCAAGTTTCCGATACCACAGGCTTTCGTCGGTTGGCTATTTGTTTTAAAAGTTTTGAACGTTTAGTTGATTTGTTAAAAGAAACGGACAAAATTATTAGTACTCCAAAAAAAAATTAATTCCGATATAATTTCAAGTGGCCGCTATAAAACTAAATTTAAAACGTGAGCATAGCAAAGAATAAAGTTAGCCATTGCAAAAGCATCAAGTACTTTGTTTTTAACACCACCCACTTCCTCAGACATAACTGCCGCACCATCGTAAGATTGAAGTATTAGTTTGACCTTGTAGGAGAATATATCAAGTACTAAAAGCTCATCTGCGTTGAGAGTTTCACTAACTTCAGAAAAACAAAATACCCTTCTGCAATTCGATCCTCCGAAAGGTACCGTAGAACAGCACTCCAAGCACTTGGAGAGTTGGAAGGAAGAAGGCAATGAAAACAAAATATTTTATTTAATTTACAACTCCCTGTATACTTTTGTTACATTTTTTCTGAATAAAACTAAGCTGATTATAATTATTTGACTCCTCTAAGAGAAAATCTGTTAAGCATCATTCTACAACCATCAAAGCCATATTCAATAAAACTTACTACCCAAAAACTTTTCACACTTTTAATTTGAATGTTTCAAATCTAAATGTTCAATATTTTCAAAATTCACAACAAACACAACATGAATAATTAAGGTATTGCACTCTGCTCTCCTTGTCAACTGAATTTTTTAAATATTTTTTTCTGAATACATTTGGGCATGTTGTGCCACATTATTGAAATCGCAGTTATTTCTGCACTTTCTGCCAAAAATAAATTCAATCTAATATCAATGGTAGTGAATAGTGGAGTTGCAACCTTAAACTTTAAGATACAGGATTCAGCCCAAATGGGAGATTCATATAAATTCATAAAATAAGTAAAAAGGAAGCGGTTTGTTTTTTCTGCTAACCAATTTTTTTTTCTTTGAATGAACTATTTTTTTTACAAGCAGAATGCATAAACCTACCTCCGCAACCATTGTAGGGTCCGCCATCTAACGTTTTTTTTTTCAACTAGTGCTTATTTTGCAATAGTAACACTTAGCTCATGTCTGATTTGACATATAATTAGTTTTATCCTTCCGCTGAACGAACATGATTGTGTATACGCTTGAACAACGCTGGGAAATATTGCGACATTACTTTGAAAATCATGGTAATGTTGCAGAATGTGTGCGAAAATTGCGTACGGATTTTGGAAGAAGAGAAACACCGTCAGCTCCGTATGTTCGTTATCTTGTGAAAAAAGTGAAAGAAACTGGCATCCTCATCGATAAACCAAAGCGTGAAAAGCCAAAAACAGTTCGTTCACCCGAGAATATTGCTGCTGTGGCAGAAAGTGTGCGTAAAGCGCCATCAACATCAATTCACCGTCGTTCTCAACAATTGAATATTTCGGAGACATCATTGAGACGAATTTTGCATAAAGACCTTGGTATGACGCCATACAAAGTCCAATTGGTTCAGGAGTTGAAGCCAACTGACCACCCAATGCGTTTTCGCTTCGCTAAGTGGGCCTGCGATCGACTTAGAGAAGATGCCGATTTTGCCAAAAAAAATCATCTTTTCAGATGAAGCTCATTTTGATCTTGGCGGGTATGTAAACAAGCAAACTTGTCGGATTTGGGGTACAGAAAACCCGCACGCATACATTGAAAAGCCGATACACCGAACACGAGTCACTGTTTGGTGCGAATTTTGGTCCAGAGGCATAATTGGGCCATTTTTCTTCGAAAATGATTTAGGAGTGGCCGTTACAGTCAATGGCGATCGTTATCGGGCCATGTTGAACGAATTTTTGTTCACAAAAATTGAAGAGGAGGATATTGGCAATACTTGGTTTCAACAGGACGGCGCTACGTGCCACACAGTCGAAGCTATACTCGATGTGTTGCGCCCTGTCTTTGAAGATCGCATTATCAGCCGCAGAGCTGATGTCGTTTGGCCACCTCGGATCTGCGGTCTGACGCTTTAAAGCCATTTGTGAAATACAGCTGCACACAATCGATAATGTGCTTAAACATTTTACCGATCGTGTAGGCTACTGCATAGCTAGCCGAGGCAGCTATTTGAATGAAATTATTTTCCATTATTAACCGGAAGGATTGTACTTTCAAATTAAATAAGAAATTTGAGAAAATGTTCAGTAGTTTTTTTTTATAGCATTTTCAAAAAAAAAAGTTATTTGGCGGACCCTTTATATAAAATCTAATCTATATACAATGCATCAACGTCAACCAACCTGTCCCATACATGTTGGTTCATCAGCGCAGCGATTGAGAGATACACACAAATTTTCAAAAAGTCGCAACGCAACACATACTCATTTACAGAATGAGTAGCATCCCAGCAAACATTTTAATTCAGAAATGAACGATAATTAATTCATAAAAGTGAAGAAACCGGCCGAAAAAGAATTCACTTTTTATGCAATTTGAATCCTTTTACCTGGGCTCTTAGACACCAATTTGAATCATTGTAATGATTCATTTATGATCTGAAAATTCGTCATTTAAATGAACGTATATAAGAGCTCCATATATTCATTTAAATGATTAATGCCTGAATCTTTTCTTAATCATAAAAATAATTCCAATAAAATTCAATTAAGTGAAGGATTTCTAAGTATATACCTTCACTTTAATTAATCGTACAGGAATCATTTTTACGATTCAGAAAAGGTTCCGGGAATAATCATTTAAAGGAATATATGGAACGGTTATATACGTTCATTTAATTTCAGAATTTTCAGATCATGAATGAACCATTAAAATGATTCAAATCGGTGTCTAAGAGCCCAGGTAAAAGGATTCAAATTGCATCATAAGTGTATTCATTATTTCTGATTCATTTATGATTGAATATTTCATCGGTGAGCCTCTGGAACATTTTTTGATTTGCCTCTTGTTTGGCTTTTATAGCTTCCAGGACTCCTTAATTGTTACACGATGCTATAATTAAAGAAATGATTTTTATGTTTCTAAGAAAATTTAACACCATTTTTTACATACCTTTATGTTTTATCATTTGCTTTTTTATATATATTTTTTTAAGTAAGTAGGTACCCATTTACTATTAAAACACAAGCTGGTTATATACCTATCTAAACCGATCTTTCGAAAAACTTTTCCGAACTGATAATCGACTAAGCAAAGGAAACTTTAGTCATTACAATGACCCGTCATCATTACCCCTTTGTAAAAAGAAAAATAAAAGTACGAACAAAAAAGGATCTCCATATGAAGGATCCAACAACAAAATCTGAGTGTTGTTTTTTTTTGACACAGAATACATATCTCTTTGTGTCTCTCTGGTAAGAATTTGTATGATCTTTGTATATATTCATAATTCATTCAAAAAACTGAAGGTTTCCTGAATATTATTCTTCATTTTTGGTGATTAGAATCTGAACCTTCAGATAAATGTTTGCTGGGATATGAGGGATATATACAAATTCACCAATTCTTCCATAAGAAAGCGTGTATTGAACAGCTAAGTATCAAACGCAGTGAACAGTATATGAAAGGAGAGCAAAGAAAAAAAATTTGTTTTATCCAGGGAGAAACTTTATAACCCGAAACATTGCGTGTTATTATGTTGCCGGTATAGATTTATGTTTGCTTAGGAGGGAGTTGAAAAGCAAACATGTGTATAGAGAAGCACTGACAGAAGAGTTGGTATAGTAGTGTTGACTGCGTGTGCAGGTGTAGGGTTAAACTAGATTCATGTTGCCAGAAGCTTAAGTTTTTAACTATGAGATTTTCAAGACGCAAGCAATCGAGTTATATAGACGCTTCGCGCCTGTTAGGTTGTCAAGATGAAGATTAAAGTGAACATAAACATCTCCATCTGAAAATCCATCTTTATTAGAGCATCTTCGTCTACATTTGTGTGGTCAGAATGTGATCATAATTTTTATGGAACGCTATTAAAAAAACTATATGTGCACCTAACTGCGGTAGGCTATGTGATCTTACTAAATATATATGTAAAAGTTTGGATGGATAGATGTATGGATGTTTGTTGCTCAAAAACTGCGGAACGGCTGAATGGATCTGTATGAAATTTGGTACAGAGATAGATTTTTGTCTGGAATAGGCCACATGCTACTTTTTATCCACGAAAAATGTATGGTTCCCGTGGGATAGGTGTGTTTTAATTTTTCATAGAGCTCATTCTACAATTAGCCAACATAGCTACGGATTTTCATGAAATTTGATCCGTAGATGGATGGGGTACTGGATTCTCACATAGGTCATTTTCATCCCTAAAAAAATTAACGGTTCCTTTGGGAGAGCCGCTTTCACGCCTCAACGACTCAACGGTTTTTAATTGTAGGTGTATAGATGTCATTAGATTCCCGTGGGATAGAAAGTCCGTATACAATCGCACGGGCATCTGCTATTAAAAATGATGTGAACACATGTATTGTAATTCATCAATTGAGAACGAATGGGCCGATTTGGCTCGAACTATTTTTCAGTTCTTCGCAAAATCCAGGAGAAGGTTTTTGCGAAAGAAAATTTCGGGTAAACTTTCCAGAAAAGTCGGGAAATTTAAAAAACCCGAAAATTGATTTTTTGTATTTAATTGTGTGTGTAAATGTCCCGGAATGGCTTTTCGAATGAAAAAATAGAAAATTCTTAGTGGAAAACTCGAAAAATTCTAGAAAAATGCGAAAATTTTTTTCTCCATGATATATAGATAAATTTAAAGCTTGATTTGATGATCTTGGACAATGTTAAGGTGGAAAATTCGTTGTAAAGCTTGGAAAATTTTGGATAATCCTACTGATATTATAAATGTAAAAGTTTTAATGGATGGATGGATATAAAGATACTTTTTTCGTGAAATTTTAAAAATTAAAATGTAAGTATTTTAGATATAAATAAAAAATTAAAAATCTTGTTATTGAAAATAACATAATAAAATTGTAGAACTCGGTAATTTTGTTAGATTATTCTTAATTTTTATTTTGTTACTTACATAAATGTACATACTGTAATATTATCTATCGGATTCACAAATAAAACCCATTTCCTTTTTAACGACTTCAAATTATTTACTTCACAACTAATTAAATACCATTTTACTTTCCTACACGTAAAACGCTTTATAATTCCACTTATAATAAAAGTATACCAATTACAAACTTATATCTTTTATAACAACCAACTTTACACTTCCGCTCTCAAAAATAAACTGTGCCCTCTTCAGCAGCAGCTACTATTTATACTTGTTTTAATTACTTCTAGATGTCTCTTGAACTCTCTCGCAAAATAGTTCTATAATTTGCTAAATGTCGGTTATACAGATTATAAAGCATAATACTGAGTTTGTGTCTTTGACTGTCGGTATGTAGTTTATAATTTATAAGAACTTTGTACAACAAATAAAATAATGTCTGTTTAGCGATTTAATAGTAGTCAGATCTTAGAATTGTGCGTCCCTAAAAAATTCAGTATTCCCATCACCGTTATATCGATATTAGCGGTCGCAGTGTACCATCTTTTGTTTACCTCTAGTCCCTTCCCCAATACGGTAAGTGATATCATTGGTTTTAGCATCAACGACAAAAGTATAAGGGCCTTCGTAGTCAGTTGAAGTATCGGAGACAATCCCTTTTGGCGGTATGGCTTGTAAAGCCACACAATATCTCCTGTTGTAGTTGCTTTTATTCGTATCGTGTTCTCAATCGATAGCTAGCTACCTTTATGTTGGTCCTTGTTCTTTCGTGAATGTCCATAAGCCGTTCCCTGCGGATATCCTTATATTCCTCCATTCTATGAGGCTCATTTGACGGACATCCATATTTAATTTCACTCGTCAGTTTTATTGATTTTCCAAACAAAATTTCCGATGGTGTATGTCCTGTTGAACTGTGCATTGCACTTCTATAGGCCATCAAGAATAATTAAAACACAATCTGGTCGGCTACTGTTTTAGCCTCTTGGTTTGGGATGGCAAACGCCCCAGGCCATTAGCTGAAATAATCCACGACTACGAGAATGTATTTATTTCCGCTGACAGTCTCAGGAAAAGGGCCTGCTATGACCAGTGCAATCATCTCGAAAGATGCTCCCACACTGTATTGCTGTGTTTTATTTTGAATTTTCTGGCCTGGCCCTTGCTCGCAGCACAAGTATCACACTTACGGCACCACCTTTCGACATCGATTTTTGCATGTAACCAGTAGAACCGCTGATGCACCTTTTCCAAGGTTTTATTTATACCCAAATGTCCCCCAGCTCCATCAGGCATTTCTCGTAGAACATCATTTACTTTTGAAAAAGGATTTGCCATCTGCGGATTTCCACTTACGCCGTAGTATAACTTCCTGCACATGGACTGAGTCCTATTCTGCCCAATAGGCTTTGAGAACTAGGCTCCTATCAGAGATTTCACTCAATTCTGGTTTTTCTTCATGTTATTTCCATTCAAGAATGGGTTCGATATCCGAGTCTTGTTGTTGGGTCGCTCTCAATTCTTTCTTGTTCCAACCGAAAATGGGATCAACTCTTAGCCTCTGAATGGCAGATATCCCCTATTCTTCTAGGCATGTGCAATGATTGCAATCATGTTTGTATGGTTGCCGAGATAATGCATCTGCGTTTGAGTGCAGCTTTCCTCGCCGATGCTGAATCTGGTAGTCGTATGTCTGTAGTCTCTCGATCCACCTTGTTACTTGACCTTCTGGGTTCTTGAAGTTTAAGTGCGCCATGGTCTGTTCGCAGAAGCAACTACTGCCCATAGATGTATTCACGGAAGTGCTTTGTGGCCAATATGAGGACTAGAAGGTCCTTCTTAGTCACGCAATAATTCCTTTCGAGCTTCGAGAGTACCTTGGTGTAGTATGCGACAACTTTTTCTTCTCTGTCATGAACTTGGGACAGTACAGTTCCAATTCCAACGTTGCTCGCATCAACTTCGATGATGAAAAGTTTATCCGGAGCCGGATAGGTCAGCACAGAAGCGTTACATAAGCGCACCTTCAATTCCTGAAAACTTTTATCGCACTCACCTGCCCATTTGAACGGTTTGCCCTTTGCAGTTAGCTGATGTAAACTTTTATCGATTCCAGCAAAATTCTTCGCAAAACGACGATAGTAAGTGGCTAGACCAAGAAAGCTTCGGAGCTGATATTTGTCTTGAGGTGTTTGCCAGTTCTTGACGGTCTCAACTTTTTCGGGATCAGGTTTTATTACTTCTTAAGAGATGATATGCCCGAGGTATTTAACTTCGGTCTTGAAAAGCGCACAATTATCTGGATTCAATTTAAAGTGAGCTTCTCGAAGTTTTTTGACTAAGAATTTTAGGATTTTTGAATATTCGATTAGCCCATTTTTCTTCATACTCAATATCATTTCTTCGACTTCAGCTTGTTTAGTCAATAGGAGACATCTTGCTGGTTGACGAATCGGTCTCGCGTCTACTGTGTCGATTTGATGTTGCACAAGTTGTGTTCGACCGTACTGCCTGTTTGGCGAGGAAAATATGTCAGCGTACTCATGAAGAAGGCTATCAGCAATACTAAGCCGATGTTCACTTAGATTGGATGACTTGAAAATTTTAGCTTTTATGGTCTTCAAATGTTCGGGATTCATCAACTTCTTTTTGGTGGCAATCTGCACCGGCGTTGGAGATGTCCGGTCTTGTTACAATTCCAGCATCGAGCAGGTATATTTCTTTCACACTTTTGAAACTCAGTTCTCTGATGAGAGCACTCCTCAACTTCAAGTTCCCTTACCCGATGATGAACCCCTTGAGAAGCCTGTTCTACTACTTTCATTGTCAAAGCAAAGGCTAACGCTTCGGGAGGGTACGTTTTTCAGTTTGGATAGCTCGCTGAAGGTTTCTGTCAGAAATAGCTCAGGCAAATGCTTCCATTGCAAGCTGGCTAATCATTTCATCTCCTGCGGTTGGATATGTCAGGTGTGCCAGTCGTTTGATGTCTGATTGTAGTTGCTGTAGGCTTTCACCACTTTTCTGAACTCTGGTATTAAGTTGGACTAGCACAACTTCTTGCATATGGCCGTCTCCAAAGCGTTTGTCAATGGCTTGAATAAGAGCACTGAAGTTTCCATTCTTGTCTGATGTTATAGTTTCAAAAACTCAGCAGCAGAACCTCTTAGTGCTTGTGTCAGCGCTATAAGCTTGACCTCGTCATCCCAGCCATTTATTGCTGCGGCTGCCTCAAATTGCTTTTTATGGATCGACCAAGAATTTTGTCCATCAAAAGTTGGTGGATGCATTTCTTTTCTCTTTGGACAGTCACCAGAACTTTCTCGAAACTTTATTTTTCTCACTGTGTCCAATTCCTAAGTTATATTTTCAATTTTGTCTTCCACTTTCTCAAACTTTCCATGAATATTTTCAAGCTGTGCGTCTAATCTCGAAAATTGCTTTTCGACGCCTTCCGTATGTTCGTTAAGAGCAATGCATTTGTTCTCAAATGCAACTAATTTACCTTCGGTTAGGTTTCTCTGATCTTCTAGAAGGTTTCTCTGCTCATTGTGTTGTTCATCAAATCGTTCGAGAATATTCTTTTTCTCGTTCTTTTGTTCAGCGCATTGTTATTCAAATCGTTCATCGCGTTGCTCTTCAAATCGTTCGGGAAGATTCCTTTGCTCGTTATTTTGTTCTTCAAATAGTTCCTTTTTTTCGTTATTTTGTTCGTCAAATGGTGTCTTTTATTCGTTCTTTTGTTCATCCAACTTGGCGAGCAAAACAGATATCATATTTGAGAAGTTAAAACCAGTACTTACGTGTACTTCTGACATTTTAATATTAAATTTAAATATGTCAGGTTTTTATTCTTTTTGTCTTAAATGTTCTTGAAACCGAATAATAAGGTCATTTTTCTATCCAGCAGTAGGAAGACCTCGATTGATTAGTTCTGCCTTAAGTTCGACCAAATTTATATCTTTCAGAGTCTTAACCAATTTTCTTTAGACGCAGTCACTTTTTATATTAAAATACAAGATACACAATTTTCTGTCTAAATAAGTCTTATTCCACTTGTCTGACACATATGTAATATTTTTACTCGGGTTCACAAATAAAACCTATTTCCTTTTTAACGACTTCAAATTATTTACTTTATAATTAATTAAACACCACTTTTATCTCTAACACACTAAACGCTTTATTATTCCACTTAATAAAAGTATACCAATTACAAACTTATATCTTTTTTCACAACCAACTTTACACTTGCGCTCTCAAAAATAAAGTGTGCCATCTTCGATCAAAAGCTACTATTTATACTCTTGTTTTTCTGTTTCTAGATGTTTCTAGAACTCTCTCGCCAAATAGTTCTAGAATTTGCTAAATGGGTTTAATGCAGATTATAAAGCATAATACTGGGTATTGGGCTTTAACTATCGGTGTGTAGTTTATAATTTATAGGACCTTTGTACAACAAACTAAATAATGTCCGTTTAGCGATTTAAAAGTAGTCAGGTAGTACAATTTGTTACAATACGATAAAATGATCAGGTCAATATCAAAACATTTCAATAAAACTACGCATTTTTTGTGTACGTATAAAACCATACGAGCAGAGTTTCAGCACATAGATTATGCTCTGAACTTTTTCCGAGCAGAGGGAGCTCAGAACAATCTGAATTGTTTTTGCTTTGTACTATAGAGGGCAAGTTTTGCATTTGGAAAAAAATCGAACTCGAGATTTAAATCAAACGTGACATTACGTTGATAGATAACACCAAAAAAGTGGGTCACTTCCGTATGTCTGCCTGTAGATAGATCGACAGCCTAAACGGCGCACACACGGCAAAAGCACCAATTTAGGCTGCCAAAAGTCGAAAATTTGTATGTTCTCTTTTATGTATTAAAATATTTAACCACGTGCTTTAATGTTTACTCAACTATAAAACAGTAAAATTAATAAAGAAACGTTATTCACTTTTTTTCTAGAGGCCTCGTAACTTGGTGAATGCTTTTTCTTGCTCACACACCTCAATCAGACATGTGTGGCGATCGTGTTTTTATCACTGTTTACTTTAATATAACTAGTTGAATCTTATTTATTTTAAAGAAGAGTCCCTTTCAAGTAAGTTCTTAAGTTTTTGGTAGTTCTTACTGACATAATATAATAATTATAATGTATATAATAACTTCCATCAAATTACCAAGAAAATACGACTTTGATACACGAGCAAAAAAAAGTTCCACTGAGTACCCTAATTTAATTTTAATAATATTGTTTTTTAAGACTTTAAGAAGGTACATACAAAATTTTAGCTATCACTTTTGATCATTTTTGAAGTAACCGTTACTTTTGCTTACAGCTATCACACAATCAATTTAAAACATTAGATGCGATGACTACCAAATTAGAGTTATTTTTAATACTTAAAGAAGATAAGTTTTTTAAATTTTCTCACAAAAAGTGTAAAGAAAAATTAAATAACTATATTTTTGAAAAATTTAAAGTTAGTAACTGTACGGAAAGTATTGAACAAAGATTAAATAATGTGTTAAAAATATTTATATCAAAATTAATTTTAAAATGGAAGTCAAGTAAGCAGATATATCATAAATTTTTAAAGAAAAATTCTCAATGGCTTAATTCGAATATTCATCTGCCGATTATTGCGCCAAATCATCAATCGCCACCGATTCGTCAAACGCCATCTAAGGCACGGGGCAGGCCGAAAAAAGATTTTTCAGAAAGTAGCAATCGCACTAAAAAGCGTCAAGTTGATGTTCTAATAAAAGACGTTAGTCCAAGTAAATTCATTTTTGCTGCAGAACAACGATTGAGGAATCAAGGTAAGAGAATTGCGGCCGATGTTGTACATTTAGCTGGATCGTCTTGTAAAAAGAGTTTAAAAAAAATGAAAGAAGCTCCATCAAAATCTTCGGAGATCATTCTTTATACACCAGAAGAAGCTCTTGCACTCATAATAGACACAGACTTGACTAAATATGACTACATAAATATTCAAACAGGAGCTAAATCTAGGAATGCAAATATTTATCCATCCTACCCCGTAATTTCTGAGACGAAAAAAATGTGTTATCCCGAAAATATTTTTGTTGATGAAAAAGGTGCAGAAATATTGTTGCAGGACTTATTAGACCACACAGTTAGACGTTTAGTTGAAGTACAGTCAGAGGTTTTGGAACAGCATTTGTCGGAAGACATTGATAGAATTAATATTATTTACAAATGGGGCATAGATGGGAGTGGCGGACACAGTATTTACAAACAAAACTTTTCTGATCATTCACTTTATGCAGACTCTAATATTGTTCTATGTACTCTTGTCCCGTTAGAAATGTCTACTGGTGTCAAAGACAATAGAAAAATTTATTGGAAAAATATGGACACTTCCAGTATGAAATATTGCAGACCTATTTGTTTCAAATTAAAAAAAGAAACACCGGAAAACGTTAAAGAAGAAGTCAGCAAAATAAATGAACAAATTTTAAATTTAAATCCAACATCAGTACGATTATCAAACGAAAGGCTTGTAAAGTTTGAACACAAGTTAGTTTGTACTATGGTTGATGGAAAAACTGTAAATGTACTAACAGAAACAGCATCGACCCAAAGTTGCAACATTTGCAAAGCCACACCAAAAGATATGAATGACTTAAAAAATATTCTGAAGAGAAAATGCTGTGAAGATGCGTATAAATTTGGTATTTCAATTTTACATGCATATCTAAGATGTTTTGAGTTTCTTCTTAATATTTCATATAAATTGTCCATAAAACAGTGGCAAGCGAGAACCCAAGACTCCAAAGACAATGTTAAATTAAGAAAAGCTGACATAACAACAAAATTCTACAACCAAATGGGACTTGTAGTTGATCAGCCAAAACAAGGAGGAGGGAACAGTAATGACGGCAACACAGCCCGCAAATTTTTCGACAATACTGAAAAGGTGTCAGAAATTACTGGCCTTGACCAAAGAGTTTTGAAACGCTTTTCGACAATTCTTAGCACTTTATCAAGTTGTCATTGTATAAAAATTAAAGAATTTAGAAACTACTGTCTCGAAACGGCTGAATTGTTGGTAGAAGTTTATGGATGGTACAAAATGAGTGCTACAGTTCATAAAATACTTATTCATGGAGCAGACATTATCGAAAAGTTGCCACTCCCTGCAGGTCAGTTTTCAGAGGACGTTATTGAAGCAAGTCATAAAGCTTATAAAAGCACAAGACTTTTCCATTCTAGGAAAACGTCCAGAATAGACACCAATACAGATATTATGCATATGCTACTTGTTATTTCAGATCCAGTTATATCTTCAAGAAGAAAAACTAAAAAACATAAAAATACACCCTTTTCACCAGACGTTATATCGATGCTGAATAATCCTATCCATTTTGTCAAAATACATCAATTAGAAATGATGATACCGATTACGAAATGATCCAAGACGAAAGTCTGAATTAAAAGTTCCATTATAAATCAAATTTTCAGAATACGTTTTTTTTAAATAATTTATTTGTAAGAAAAAGTGAATAAATCCATATTTTTTATACATATATGCTGTAGATATTTAATGAAAATAGTGATTAATATTCACAAAACATCATTTTTATGTCAAATCTCTGCTTGAAAAATTAACTTCATAAGTTAATTATTTTTGTCCAGCTAAATCGTTACTTTTGCCGTGTGTGCGGCGCAAGCAATTTTCTTCAAACTTGGTATTTAAGCGTTTCAGGGGATTGCTTCATATAGCTAGTTTTGGGGATAAACAAAATGATTCTGCCATTAAATTTTTTGTACCATCTTAACTGTTGCGAAAACGGCTCTAACGATTTTGATAAAAACAAATGTGTGCAGTACTATAGGCATAGTCTACAGTTTGGTTAAATTTCTTTTTTACATGTCTTATTATGACATACAACCATTTTTTCCAGTTTCCCATAAATGGCTCGAAAGATTTCGATCATTTTTTTTATATAGGAGGTCGTTTGAATTCCAAACAATACTGCATACCAAAATTTTAGAAAGATATTTTTTTTTTGGATTTTGAAAAAAAAAATATTTTTTTTTGAAAGTTCATTATTTCGAAAACTGGTTGATTATTTCTTTTTAAATCCTGTTTTTAAATTTATATTGCTTAGTACTTAAAATTGCCATACCAATATTTTTTTTTAGAAAAAAAAAATTAAAGAATTTTGGCGTGACGCGTAAGGCGATGGCTCCAAGGCAGCAGGGGGTCAACTCCCGATCTGTGAAGTTTTGAAGTGAAAAAAAATTATCATTTTAGTTTTCACAGAAGTTTATCATTTTCCAACTTCACGCACACGCCTAGTGCGATTCTAGAACTCATTGTGATAAAGTTTGTACAAAAAGTACTAAATGATAAATTCTGTCATTTCTGATTAGATTTTTTGTTGGGAAAAGTAAATATTTCATTTCAGTTTCTAAATTTGCTTAAGAATAATGTCCGGAATAATAATTCGTTTAATAAATTAATAAAAGACGTCGTACTGAACAATTGTGGGTTTTATATTATATTCAATAGTATCTCTGTTTTGAGTAAGATTTATTATTTTTTCATGTGAGGATATTGAGGCTTTCCCTTCGAGATGGGCAGAATTTATTCGAAGTTACAACTAGGAGCACTTTATTAAACTTAATAGATTCCCAAAACATTTATGCATGGATTTAATACGTGAATTGAGAGCATTCTTGAAAAACACTCAACTTATAAGTGCGCTTCAAAGCCATTTAAATATGGTAAAGTGCTCTGCATTTTTTTGCAATGGGTAGTTTCCAACGATCTGTCACGGGAATGAGCACCGTCACGTCAGCTTTTGTGAATCTGTTGATTTAACAATTTCGTTATTTACTCGAATTAACACAAATATAACTTACTACCAAAATAAATTGGTGTATAAATATAATTTATGCTTACTTGTTATGTGCCAAATCCTGTTTTTCTTCTTAATATTCGATTAGAAACATTTTCTTCACAAAACAATTGACTGTGATAAAAAAATTATCATATGAAAAATGTTTGGCATTTAACTTCACTTTTTCACGAATCGAGAAACGAATTAAACGTAAAAGCGTGATAAAATTTATTACTACACATCTTCACAGACCCCCAGGTCATGGTTCAATACTTTTTCAATTAAAATGAAGAGTAGACTAGCACCACTAGATATACAAAAGAATCTGATGACCAACGTGGCAAGTCACTAAACACAATCATCGAACGTCCTCTGCTTCGGCTGTGTTTGAATCTATCTCCCGAGTTTTTTTCAAAAACTTATGAAACAATTTCAAATCAACCACTATTCTACATTTAGTGTTCTTAAAGCTGTGTTTGTTAAACAATTAATCGCACTTTGAAAGCATATATGTGGAAAGAATTCAGTTTGAATGACTCATATCGTTGGATTGATATTATAGAACTGCTGACAAACACCTACAATAATTCCAAACATCAATAAATATTAAACCATCTCAAGTAAATACTACAAACGAGAAAATATTACTATCGAAAATTTATGATCACATCAAAACTCATATTACTCCAAAATTTTAAATTGGGAATTCAGTCAGAATTAGTAAATATAAACATATATTTGACAAGATGTATACGCCAAATTGGACCACTGAAATATTTAAGATAATCAAAGTACAACATACAAATCCAGTTACGTACGTATTGGAAGACTATCAAAGGCATCCTATTAAAGGAGGATTTTACGAACTTCAACTGCAAAAAACTAAGTTCCCCGATATGTATCTAATCGAGAAAGTGTTCCAAAGAAAAAAAGATCAACTATTTGTGAAATGGCTTGTTTTCTCATCAGATCACAACTTTTGGAAACCTATTCCCAAAGACAATACATAAAACACATATTTTATAATTTTTTTAAATAAAACTTTGATAAGTAAATTTATATATGTTTTCCTTTTCTTAAGAGATATTCATTTGGTATGTTTGCTTCATTGTTTTGAAAAATCAGTAATTCGACATCAGATTTATATTCAAGATCCTCCTTCAAAAAGACCTCAAATTCTCCATTACTTAGCACTCTCTCGGCTTCATATTCATGATATTCATAACATTTAATACTGAGTGTAGGTAGATTAAAATTGCTATCATACGAACATCGAATTGTTAATGCCTTATCATAATCAAACTCGAGCTTAAAATGTCTATAAAAAACTTCTTTACTTTGAATAATTCCAGATATTTCAGTTTCTTTTTTAATTAAACCTTGTCTAAGGCTTTCGATTGCCTCCTCTACGGTTACTATTTTCTCATTGAAAATTTTGTTTATAGATTTTGTTGTTGTTGCTGTTGTTGTAGTTTCACCCTCTGATGTATGTTTATTATTTTGATATGATGTTGCATCTGAATTTGTACTATTGTGTAAATTCTTACCATACAAATGGTAACAAGCGAAACGATAATCCTATTTGTACTGTATCATTGTTAGGTAAATTCAATGAAAACGAAAGATTGTCAGTTATATTTGATTGTTGTAAATTTATATCCACAGGTAGAGGTGATGTAATAATTATTATTGATGGAAAAATTAAAGACAAACATAAAATGAATGAGAAAAACAACATTTTATAAGAGAAGTTTGTCAACCAACGGTTCATCGGAAACTAATAAACATACCACCCCAACTTTATATTTTATGTAATACGTCCTTTATTCTTATCTCATTTGTATATATTTATTAAGATACATTCAATTGAAATATGTCTTGCGCGCGTTCATTTTTCTTTTTATTCTTTTTAAATTCATTAAATTTTTTTTCTTAATTTACTTCCCACACTGAATATACCTTCAACCACAACCGCGGCCCGCGCCTCCGCCGCGCATCGCACCCATCCACGGCCCGCATCGCGCACCTAAACAGCCCAAAGCCCGCGCCACGGCAATGCTGTGTGCGTCATCCAAGACATGATGTATACATTTTTTCAATTAAAAACAAAAAAAAAAAATACCACCATATGAATAATTCTTAAGCCCCATAGTATATGAATCATACTAAATAAAACAAATTTATTATCTCTTAGCTCTTTAAACAGCATGACGATAACCTTGAAATTAATTGTCAAGCAACATCATGCGATACTACTTTTTGAGCAACACCATACAACTAGTATATAGGCTGCACCACATGCACCACTGAGCCAGAACCTTCTAATTTAAACTACTACTAAGGCGCCCTCTGTAGAATAGCTGAAAGGTACAAATTAGCAGATTGTGCAGACTCTCAGAGGTAGAGAATTTAAAAGACTGAAAAATAAAAAATAATGTAAGACAAATAGCTAATGAGGTAGAAGAATGCTTAAAGCTAAAGCAGGATAAAAGAAAATATAACTTTTGCATTTTTCTTTCCTTACATTTATTATAAACTGGAGAAAATACCTATGTAGGAAGAATATCCCAATTTCAATTTGTAGGTATCCCCTTCGACCTACTTTTTGTTTAGGCATTACCTAGGTATATTTCGTTTTGTTTTGGTTTTAACCAAGGTTTTGTGTAATTTTTATTTTCGACATTGTTGTTATGTACGTGTGTGAAATATATTTTGCCGTCGCGCGCTGTCGCGTCGCGTCGGTTGTGTGGAAAAAAAAAGATTTAATTTAATTTCGTAGAAATGCAATTCGGCAATTTTTAAAGTTTTGTGTAATAAAGTGTTGTGGTATTGTTTTTTTATCTGTTCTTTGTGAAGTTAAATTTAATTAGTGATGTGCGGTGAAAAATTTGTGAAGTGTCCTTATATCTATATAGTAGATACCTATAGGTAGGTAGGTACATAAAAAGATTTTTTTCAGATCAAAAAACCTAGGTGTGTAGGTACCTGCAGTGAGTAAAAATGCATTTTTATAATAATAAAATGGATCTTACAAACTTGCTATTGTTGCTAAAAACTCTAATGCATATGTAAGAATTGAAGCTAATAGAAGGTAATTAAATATGCAATTTGAATATGAAAAAAATATTAAACATTTTTGGAAGCATTTCCATTTGTAAAAACTATTTTGATCGGTTCATTCAATAATGATAAAGTCTAAAATATGAAACATGGTTCTATACCTACATATGTACATATTTCATTTCATTTCATTTATATTTTTATTTTCATTTACATTATACACCTAGGTACAATGAAACATTTAAAATTAAAATTAAAAAATGTTTCTGTTATATGTATATTAATAACAAACATTTAACAGAAAACCATTTATCTCTTTTTCCAATAGGACAATTATATTTCAAGTGCACCTGCTGCAACCAGGATTACATTAAATCAATCTTCAGCTCTTGGTTTGACCAAAAAGCCGAAATCGAGTGAAGCCTCTGTATATCTGCGTTTTTAAAGTTGGCATATTATTTTATTATATTAAAAATATTTTAGAAAATATATGTACCATAAATAAATAATTAAACAAAAATCATAATATTTTATCAATATTTTTTATCAATAAAATTACTAAGTTTTTTGTTAAAATAAACAAAACTGTTTTAACTTTAAGAACTATTTGGAAGATTGCTTATGAATATCTTTAGTTTTTTTTTTCAAAAATGCAAACAAATTTTTTTTCCAATCGATAAAAAAGGTAGAAAATAAAATAATCGAGAATTTCGAATATCGTAAAAAAAATTGTTTTATGGTTTCTTTTTGTATGCATCTACTTTTTTGTCGGCGAAAATAAAACAAAAAATGTTATCATCTGTTTATTACGTTACTTTAAAAATTATATAACATTTTTGTCTGACCCAAATGTAGAACATACATAAGTACAAAAATTCCATAGAGCCGATTACATGATAAGTACCTAATTTATATCGATTTGCATGGTATAGGTATCGTTATTTTTGCGAGTAAAAAAAGTTGGTGATAAGTTGATTAAAAATTACGTTTTAACATTGGTAAGTATTTTGGAACATATGTTAATGGATCCGGATAACGGTTTCTTCTTTGAAGAATACAAAATGTAAATAAGTATGTACTACCTTACTGAATTTTTATTTTAAATTTTATTCAATAATTCTATTTATGAAATTTTAAAATATTCTACATACCTAAAATATTTGTATGGTTCTAATTTCGCATACAAAGATTTTAAAATATTTGGTCAAATTTGGTATATATGCATGCAAACGTTGTTGTTTTTAACGCACATAATTTTCAATTTTTCAATACATTTTATAAAAAAAAAATAATACCAACATTATCATATATCAATGCCTAAGAACTTAGAGCTTATCTGCGTAAGTTAATATTGTCGTCATTATTCATAACCAACTGAGTATTCAACTGAAAGCTAACGTATTTCGCTCAACTAATTTTGACACATTTATTAAAAAAATTTAGATGGATTTTCGACCAATAATTAAGAGAATAGTTCAGTAGAATATTCACTCAATGTGTCAAAATCAATCAATTAATAAACGTTCGCTTTTCTTCTAACAATCGATTGAATTTTCATAATGATAAACTAAACTATAAGGGTATTCAATATGTAACGGCGGAAAACCCAGATAAACTTAGAAACGAGATAATTTTATCTCCGCAGAAATGAACTGTCAACGTTTGTATGGGAAAAAATATTCTGCAAATCAGATAAAATTATCTCACGAATTTGATGTAGAAAGAGAATAAATTAACCTCATAAATTTATTTCAAAGAACATCGGATTATTTCCCACATTTACGCAAGTATTTTTAAGTGGTGTTCATGTAAACGTCTGGCGGAGAATTAAATCCTTCTGCAAAGCGGAAAATTATCTCGTAGCACAAATACCCTTTATGTAAGTATGTGTCCACCAAGTTTGAAGAAAATCGTTTCAGTTTCTATCATTGTAATGCTGAGTTTGATAAAATCTTAATTTAGATTTTTTTATTACATTACCCAATTGTACCTAAATACATACATATACACACCAGTCCAAATGTTAAATATAAATTTGTTTTATTTTGTTTTATGTTATATTTTCGAATAAATTTTAATTTAATATTTATTTATTTGTTTTGTTTTTATTTTAAATTATGTTCTAATATTTATGGAGTCTGGTCATAACAGCATAAGTTAATTTTTTTTCGAAATGATCCAACGATTTTTATAACATAAATCAGTTCAATAATGAAGGGAAAAGGTACATTTTGGTAATCTTTTATCTTTGAAAAAAATTGTTATGTTTGGTACCTCTAGTAGAAACATTTGTTTGGTTTATGATTTTCTGGAAAAGGGTTCATTTGATTGTTTTGAAATTTTTTATGTAGAAGCTTCTAGAAAGTTTAGCACTAACCGGTTTTTTGAATCTTCGTTTTTGGTAGTTTTTTGACATAATCTTGAATAGCTAAAAACCTGTTTTCCTAAAATAAAAAACAACGGTACCTCCCAAGCTAATGTTAAAAATCGCTAAGAAAAAAATGTATTTCTCAAAAACGGCTCCAAGAATTTTTATAAAAAAATGTGTGTGTTCTTAAATTAGTACAGTCCAATTTAAAGTAAAAAAATATATTATTCTGCGTACTTATTAACGGTACTTCCCTTTTATTTCTACTTTACTATATTTCCTTTTTACGTTTTTTTGCGTACGTCACTGAATACTACATACAATGTGGGTAGGCCCTCATACATTTGTGTATATGTACATATGTATCTTGAAAAATCACACGAATCGTATGTACATTTTCATAATTATATGTATATATTTACATACCTATTACTCACCCAACTTACATAATTAAAATCCATAATCTAAATTTAAATATGCAAATTGTGTATAACACTAAAACATGAGTGTCTTAAAAAAAAATTATTTTAACTTTTGAATATCAGAGTATTCTTAAAACTGATTGATAATACATTTGTCTTCTATAAAATTAAAATAAATCTTCATCATAAGATGATGTAATCCGTCTGGATCCAGAGTATTGTATATGTAATCTGATATATCTGTTGAACTGCAGCGGACATGCTCAGAAGGCTATTTCTTATATGTCGTTGATACTTTTTGCGACAAGTGCTTTGTCAGCTATTTATTGGTTATGATTCAATGTCAAAAGGGCGACGTAACTGTTTGTAATTACTATTTACTAGCTCTGATAGTTTATTGTTTATTAAAATTAAATCGTCATGATCAGGTGAACCTGAAATCCACTTCCATACTGTCCCTATTTAATTAATACCTCGTCTGCATCTTTTCGTTAATCTAAGCTGTCCTAAAAGTGTTTTATTATATTATTTATTGTTATATCTAAATATATCTCTACTAGGATTTAATGCATCGTCTTCATGATTTTCATTTATCGTATTTTTGAAATAATTTTTATTTATTTCGGATTCTGTATCTTCTTATATTTTATCAAAATAATTGAGATGTGTTATGTTGAATAAATTTCCAAAGTCATTGTAAATTGCTGCGTTATCATTTTCTAATAGTAAATAATTTTCCCTTGTGTAGTCCAATATGTCGCATGTTCCAATTGCTATTAATGTTATTAATAAATATATTCCTTCCATTTTCTGAAATAAAATTTATGTTTTAATATTATCTTTATGAGGGATTCTCTTTGTATTATGGATTAAAACATTTCTACCTAAATCCTCCTTAACTTTCTGTTTCTTATATCTAGGTAGGAGCTTATTTCTATAACCTAAAATTTTTTCGTAAATAATTTAATTTTGTGTATATTCCCTGTTATTTCTATTGTGGGTCTTTAACATTTTCTCCTAAGCTTGTGCTAACCTTCAAACTAAACTATAATGCGCTACTTTATTGTATACAATTTCATAACGTTTCTCATTTGTAACTGAATGTATACTTTTATTGTATTGTTGAGTTGCTCTAAAAATTGATTCGAGATCGCTAATCAAATAAAATTCTTGTTTAAGTCATCTAGCTATTTCTATTAAGGATGAATGAACTCCTTCTGCTTGTCCATTTGTTGTGCTATGTCATAAAAGAATATTTCAATATTTAATCTTTTCATTAAACTTTTAAATTGGGCTGTCGAAAATCCTGGTTCGTTATCTATCATTATACTTTTTGCATTTGGAAAAGCTTGAAGTAATTCTTACACTTTTTTATCTAAATTAGTTTTGTCATCAATTAATTTTATTACTAAATATTTGCGTGCCATCGCTTCATTTTGATATTTGGATTACGTTTTGATACTGCAAAGGTTAAAGGTTGGTGATCCGTATGGATCTCTAAATTTGTTACACCATAAATGTAATTTATTTTAATGCGAATACTATAGCGTATAATTCTTTTTCATTTGCTGCATAATGATATTTCGGTTTTACTTAGGTTTTTATTAACAAATGTTATGGGTTTATTGTCCTGAGACAAAACTACACCTATTGCATCGTCGGATGCATCAGTTGTTAATACGAATTTTTTTCCATAATTGGGCTGAATTAGCTGGGTTTCTAATATAAATGATTTTTTAAATTTTAAAATGACTTAATTGCTTCACTGTCTAATGTTATAATAGTTTTCTTTGCCATGGTTGAAATTTGACCATTTTTATTTTGTAAGTATTTAGTTAAATGTTTGGCTATATTAGCATAGTTTTGAATGAACTTTTTATAATATCCTATCATTCCTAAAAATGATCTTAATTGCCCCAGAGATTTTCGTAAAGGATATTCTCTTATTGTTCCCACCTTTTCTTTATTGGTTTTAATAATATTATGCGCTATTACATATCCTAAATGAAATCTTCATATTTGCTTGTTTTTGAATCTCTACTACCTATAATATATGTTCGGTGTGTTCATCTAAATTACTTGAGTATATTATAATATCATCTAAATATATGTGGCAAAACTTTCCTACATAAGGTCTCAATATATCATCCATTGCACGTTGGAAAATAGATGGTGCAGTTTTTAAACCGAATGGAATTCGTGTATATTCATATTTGTCATTATTAATTGAAAAACTAATTTTCTCAATAACTTCATCTTTTACTTTTATTTGGTGGAGACCTGACTCTAAGTCAATGGTTGAAAAATATTTAGCCTTCCCAAGATTACTCAATATTACATTGGTATCAGGTATAGGGTATTTATCTGAGATTGTATTCTCATTTAATTTCTTATAATCAATTACGAGTCTATTTTCGGAGTTCCATCTTCGTTGAAACCTTTTTTGGGTATCACCCAAACTGGTGAATTTTATTTAATTAGTTTTTCTACTTCTTTGTAAACAAAATTATTTGAACTAAGTGGGTAAGGATACTGTGTACTCCAAATTGGTTTTTCGTTTGTTGTGCGGATTTCCGCCAATACTTCTAT
Source organism: Philhelius pedissequus (assembly GCA_910595825.1). NCBI lineage: Eukaryota > Metazoa > Arthropoda > Insecta > Diptera > Syrphidae > Philhelius > Philhelius pedissequus. Next base: position 137,036,294 of record OU343161.1, read on the forward strand.
CTTAAATGGTAATGAGATGTTTATTGAACTATGTTCAATCTATATTTTCTCCGTTATTTGCTTAGTCAAACTATCAATATTTCTATCAGAAACTTTATTTATTTTGCCCTATTCTTCGAAATTTATTTTATCGTTGCTAATAATTTTATTACATACCACTTTAGGAATATAAATTTTTTCACTTTTATTTTTATATTTTAATATTTTATTTTAGAAATCTATTTTTATTTCCGTATTTTTTAATCAATCTATTAATAAATCTGCACCTAAATTATTTATTTCATAAAATCTAACAATTTTATCATAAATTAATACTTCATTAAAATGGTTAATTATTGTTAAAACATTTATTGTTCTGACACGTTTTTTAGAACTAACGCCTGATTATCTTTAAGTACTTTTGATTTACAATATCAGCTAGTTGCACCTGTATCGATTAATATTTTTAATTTTCCCTGCGGACTGTTCCTGAATTATAGGGCAATCCTGGGTCTGGTGTCACGATAAAATTTACTTTTAAGAAGAAATGTTAAAACAATACAAGCGCATGTACGTAGGTATTGCTTTTGTTCTTTTTTTGTGGACTCTGATTTTAATTTTAATTTTTGTTTTTTTGTGACCTTTAGTCCAAATTATGCGTTTCGCCCAGATACTACATTTGGGCTCATCAGTTAGATGCTGTAGTACCCTTTGCCGCCCTCTGGAAGTCATGCCAGATTTCGGCGAATTCAATGATGACGGTGCTTAAAAGCTGGGGTGTAAAAGTGCGAGTAGGATAGTAGATGAATTCTCAACTACGTTCGTTTCGTGACCGAGACCCACGCTTTCTGTTTGGCCGAAAGCACTGGGCGTTTGCACAAGAAGAGGCTATCCAGGCGTTGTGAAAAGTCTGGAAGGTCACTTCCTTACTAACTTACCCAAGTTACATTGTCACAGCTATTAGATGCAAAACTGTTCTTCTGCAGCTCAAAACAAGTGAAATTGAAAGCTATGTATTTATAAAGTTTAATTTCACAGCTAAATGTACTTTTGTTTTAAAATATTCTCTATAGTGAAGTTTAACAGCACTGTCAGCTCGTTCAACGTTTAGTTTTTCAAACTAGCTCCATAATACCTTATATGCGATATGAACCAGCTTCTTGAATTTCCCTTATCTAGTTAAATGACCGTTGTACAGCTTTCAACTACACAAATGCAATAAAAGACGCAACAAGATCCCTAAACAGTAGCTTTAGCTTTAGAAGTAAAATACTAACGCATGCGCATTTCAAAATGTGAAAATGACCAACTTCAAATCGGTTGTAGAGCTGGGTATTTGGGTCTATTCGGCGAGATCTTTTATTCCGTTATTCTGCTATTCTGTTATGAATTTTCATACAAAAGTTTAAACTGTCAAAAAATCTTTTATGAACTATAATCTTGGTATTCTACATGCTTAATCTGCTATGAAATCTGTTAAGAAATCTGCTAATGAGCTGTCAAAACTTCGAAATTCTCAACAAATCTTTTACGAACTGCATTTTTGGTATTCAGCATGCCACAATCTGTTATGGAATCTTTTATGAATCATAACAGAATAAAAGACACATTTTGGTTACTTTTATCATAAAAGATTTAAATATATGTAGTAAAAACTTTTATTTCGTGAATGAATTGTTCTTAAAAGGAGACAGATATAACAAAAAATAATTAAAATGCATAATAACAAACTCAAATATGTAAATAATTTGAAAACTAAATTATTTCAATACACTGAAGCACAGAACACATTTGATGGATGAAACATAAGAAATTAGTCGTTTATCTTGCCGATGTGCGTTTTGTACAACTTTTTTTAATGGATATATTAAATTCAGGAACTGTTATTGAAAAATTACAGAAAACAAAAAATTATCTTCGCGAAACAAAATACGATCATTCCACAGGTTAATTTATTGTTATTCGTCAGTGCCAACTGCCGAGAATTTTTATTTACTACATCTGATATTTTGATAGCAGATTTTAGGTCTGTTCATATAAATGTTTCTTTTTCGAAGTTCCATAACAGACTTTTATAAAAGATCGAACTCCTGAATACCAATTATAAAATATCTTTTATGGTGGAGATCTGTTATGCATCATAACAGAAAATTCGTAGCAGAATAACAGATGTGGCAGAATAGGCCTAAATAATATCTTAACACATTCTACTCATGAACCCATATTATAATAGGGTGTTGGCCAAAATAAATCAAAAATATTTATTTTATCAAGAAAAAAAGTATTATTTTGCATACAAAATAAATGAATGTATGTAACTATTCAATTCTTAGTGTAAGTTATCAATGTACAGATTGGAGCTATAAATTTACTCTGTTAAATTTCTCGTTTTGCATAGTTTTACATAAATACATAGGTTTTCTCATAGTATTTTTTAAAAAAAACTTTTTTTCAGGGTTTTAATTCTAATCACATACGCACAAAAAAAAATTATCCTACTTTCATACCCTTAGAGAAGATAGATGTGGTTACACATTAAGGATACCAATGTTCTGTATCACAGTGAATCTAAGCAGCTTTATTAAAAATATGTTTTGAAATTCTAATCTTTAGAAATTGCAACTTAGGCTTTAAATACACTTCAGAAATATTCTTTTAAAAAAATTTTCTTCCTATAAATTACATTTGTTTTATTATTTGCTTTCCTTGAATTTTAATTTCTAAAGCACCCTATCTTATAACAATAACATGAAGTCTAAAAGACGAAAATGCCATCTTGTAGGAACTAGCTCTAGAAAATGTACAATGAAATTTAAGCCGACATAATAGCTCTATATCACCAGTAATTAATATTGTAGCTCCAGAACAGATAGTATTGCAGCTTTATTGGAAGAAACGTCTTGTCTAACAGTAAAAATGGCGACGAGATGTAAAATTAATACAATTATTCTTTTTTTCATTTTAAAAAAGAATCATCTTCGGAGTGTAATTAAAGAAAACATGAAATCATTATTATTTTTCAAAAATAATTTTATTTCAGCTCTGGAAAATTAATTTTTAAATATATTTATTAGCTAACTATTTTTTTAAATTATTTGTGATGACCTAATACACAGAATTATGTATGCGCGCTGTAATTTAACGAAGTATCGTCAATACATTTCTGAAAATATTAAACACGCACTTGAAATTCTTTATCAAACAATCGAAAATCTTAATTTCTTTTCTTATTTATTTTCATAAAGATATTTTTTAATTTGGTTATTAAAATTTATTAAATTAGTTATTTCTATTTTACATACTCTGCAACAATTCATTCATTCTTCTATTGTGTAAAAATGTTATATATTTTTATTTTGTACTACACAAACTAATCCAAACAACAATCTGTCAAAAGTGGTGTTTTAATAGTATTAAACCCATGTATTACAGAGCTTCAAGTCACTTTTGCCACTGATTACAGGCTGAATAAGAGCAAAAAGAACTCCCAAACTTAATGGATTAGCTACATGGAAGCTTGATTTTTGCTCTAAATCCACATATAGAGCTCCTTGCTAAATAAACAGCTTTAAGATTTAGCTCTTGAAGGACTATAAATGCTTTTATATAGCTAAAAATGTTTCTTGTGTAGAAACGAACAAGTTGTGGAATAAAGAGCGAAAATCAAAATTTAATTAAAAAAGGAAAATTTAAGAAATAGAAAAAAAGGAAATTTAATAATGTTTAAATTTTTGGTAAAATTGATAAAAAAGGTGTTGAACAAAAATCCTGGCATGGATTGGTGGAGACCTAAGTAGCAGAAATAATTGAAAATCAGAAAAATAGGAATTGGCAGTAGAAAAGATAAGTATAGGGAAGGAAATTTGCGTTGCAAATTCATTTAATAAAAAAATAATCAATAGTTAATCGTTTTAGTTTTTGCTAACGTAATTTTCTCTTCCGATAAAGCGGAAATCGCGACCCGGTAAACTTCGTTTTGTGTCTTTCGGGACAACACCTTAACGGTCCATCTTCATTTTTTATGTATTGATCTCATTTTTTTTTTAAAGATCTTGTATTTTAGCCCTACATTTGCAAGGTTTCCCAAGCAAAATCAATACATAATTTCAGAATCCAATTGAAATCATTAATTTACATTATTTTATTCAAAATACTTTCACCGTCGGTCTTGCCCCAAAAGGTTTATGATTTCCTTTTATTTTCAAAAAAAAAATCACTGGCGTCCCATTTTATTTCCAAATACTACGCTCCTGAGGTAGTGTATAGAAAAATCAATTTATAATCTTATATTTTATATAACATTATTCTTTTTTTATCATCGAAAAAAAATCATTTTCACGGAACCCATCCTGAGCCAAGCCGTGGTATTAGCACTTTTTTGCTGCCTGTTGCACTTTTTACTCGCTTTGTTTTATTTTTCTCGCCCAACTTTGACAGTTCGTCTTTGTTTCTTATTTGGTCAATCGTTGTTAATTAGTTTGCCGGTCGTCGTGTTTAATTTTCATTGATTTTAATTTAATAATTCGGTATTCGGTTTCGATATTAAAAGTGTAACAATTGGCGCACAACATGGGGCTGTTTTCTGAAAAAAAAAAACAAATTAATTATATACATATATAGAAGCCTGCCGTGATAAAAATGGTAATGTCGTAGGAGATACGCAGACGGTGCTGAGAATTCGGAAGGAACACTTTTCCAAGCTGCTAAGCGGCGAAGACTGCCAACCATCCGTTGCTATGCAGGTCAACCCATTCAACTTGGACGATGATGGTCAAAATATCCCTCATCCTGACCTAGAAGAAGTAAGAACGGCGATATCCAAACTTTAGTCGCACAAGGCCGCGGGTTCAGATGGCCTGCCATCTGAACTGTTTAAGGCAGCGGGTTATGTCTTGGTCAGGAACATACACCAACTCAATTCTAGAATCTGGTCCAAAGTGTGCCCTATACACAAAAAAGGAGATGCTCTGAACTGCGCCAACTACAGAGGTATAAGTCTCCTCAACATCGCATACAAAATTATGTCGGCTATTTTGTGTATCCGGGAGGAAAATCGACTAACGATCAGATTTTCACACTCCGGCAGATCCTGGAAAAACCCAAGAATTCCAAGTCGATACGCACCATCTCTTCATCGACTTTAAAACCGCCTATGATAGCGTTGATAGAGACGAGTTATACAGAGCCTTGTCACATCTCGGCATCCCTGCCAAACTTGTCCGCTTGTGCAGAATGACAATGAAGGAAACTCGCTGCTCCGTCAGAGTCGGTAAGAACTTCACCGACGACTGTAATGTAGAGAAGGGTTTGAGGCAGGGTGATGCGCTATCATGCAATCTCTTTAACATCGTGCTGGAAGCAATTGTGCGCAACTCAAATGTCAACACCAGAGCCACAATTTTTCAAAAGTCCGTTCAACTCCTTGCTTATACTGATGACATTGACATCATAGGCAGAACAAAGGGAGCTGTCAGTGGAGCATTTGCAAGTATTGAAGCGGAAGCGGCGAAGCTGGTTTTGACTGTTAACGAGAAGAAAACTAAGTTTATGCTGTCATCGAGAAGAGAAGTCCAGCACTATCGACTGGGACAAAACGTCACGATTGGCGGTTATAACTTTTAAGTAGTCAGAGACTTTGTTTACCTGGGATCCACTATTACATCGCACAACAATATCAGTGCGGAGATCAAACGAAGAATCACACTTGCAAATCACTGTTTCTTCGGGCGTAGAAAGCATTTGAGTAGTAAAGCCCTCAATCAAAGAACCAAAGAGACCTTATATAAAACTTTAACCATCCCAGTCCTGCTGTATGGGGCAGAGGCATGGACACTGACCAAATCGGATGAAAACCAGCTGGGTTGCTTTGAGAGAAAGATTCTTCGAGTTATGTTTGGCCCAGTGTTCATCAGTGGTGAGTGGAGAAGAAGATTTAACGGCGAACTTTACGGGCTCTACAGCGATATCAACCTGGTCAAAAAGCTAAAAATACAGCGGCTGAGATAGCTAGGTCACGTGGAGCGCATGCACATCGACGCACCAGCCCGACGAGTCTGCGTATCCAACCCTCCCCCCCCCCCCCGGTGGACCGGTGGACAACGCGACAGAGGAAGGCCTTATCTTAGGTGGCGCGATCAAGTGGTGAACGACCTCAACCAACTTGGTGTGCGTAACTGGTGGCAGCTAGCTATGGACCGGGCTAACTGGAGATGTTTGCTGGTTGAGGCCGTGATCCATCCTGGATTGTAAGCGCCATCTAAAGTAAAGTAAGTAATTATATACATTTAATAGGGTTATCCAATTTGCGGTTTCAAAAGTAAACGTAAATAAAACACATAAAAAAATTTTTTGTATGGTATTTCTTTTTTATTATAAATTTGAACGTTGACATTATGTTTGAAACACTACATCATTTAAATGACCACCACGCGAATTGTTGCAAGCATCCATTCTTTTGAGGTAATTTTCGACCACTTTTTGACACATATTGGTCGGTATCTCAGCCATAACTTGACGAATGTTGGTTTTCAAGTGCTCAAGAGTTAAAGGTTTATCTGCATAAACACGGTCTTTCACGTAGCCCCACAAAAAAAGTCCAGCGGTGTCAAATCGCATGATCTTGGTAGCCACTTGAGATCGCCACGACGAGAAATTACGCGGCCAGGAAATGTATCTAGCAATAAAGCCATATTCGCTCGAGTTTGTGGCTTGTGGCACCGTCTTGTTGAAACCACATATTCTCTAAGTCGTATTCTTCAATAGCAGGCAAAAAAAAAGTCAGTTATCATATGACCATAACGCTCCGAATTGACGGTGACAGTCGTTCCATCTTCGTTTTCGTAGAAGTAAGGTCCAATCAAACCTCCGGACCAAAGAGCGCCCCAAACAGTGACTTTTTGTGGATTTTATGGCCTCTCTTCAATTACTTGAGGATTCTCAGAACCCCAAATACGACAATTTTGTTTATTAACATACCCACCGAGTGAGAAATGTGCTTCGTCGCTGAAGAAAATTTTGTCCGAAAAATCGACGTCCACCGCCTGTTGTTCAAGCACCCAATCGACGTATCTACGACGTGGTGAATGGTCAGCTGGCTTTAGTTGTTGTGTGAGCTGGAGTTTATAATCCATATAGGTGCAGATCCAAATGCAAAATACGCCATAATGTGTTTTTATATTTACAGTGATCCGAGCGAAACGATGATGCACAGGCCTTACAATATCTGTATCCAATCCAGTCACTTCAAATTTCTTTACAATTTTGCCGATTGTTTGCGTAGTTGGACGATTATGTAAACCATAATCCCCTCTCAAAGCACGATATGTGACTGTGGCAGTCCACCACCATTTGTAGTAGGTTTTAACAATTTTTATGCTTTGTGCGATAGTTAAGCGATCCATTTTCGTAAATGTCAGACTTTCAACTGAAAACAAAAAGAATTCGCTTAACAACTTAGTTTGACAGTCGTCTAATTCCAGCCCAATAGTTTTGAAACCGCAAAACCGGGTAACTCTTTACATAACAGCGGTGAAAGTTTTGATTTCATTTGTGCCTAGTGCTTTATTCTTAGGGAAGTTTCTCTGTACATTTATACCTTGATTGTGTTCTTTTTTACTTTCCCTGTCTTTATCTTCCCCCATGTGGTGTTCATTATAATTCGTAATATAATTGTGCTCAGAACTTTTGCGATTTGTGCATTTAAATAATTGGAAACAGTGCTTATTGGTCAAGTGAGTACCTAAATCTTATTCATTTTCTTTTTGAATATTTGCTTTTAATCTAGCCATTTGAAAAGTGGTAAATTTTAATTAAGTGATATCTACATATAACGGGTGATTTTTTTGCTACTTGGTTTTTGACGTTTATATTTTTGACAGATCACACATGACAAATTCCACGAACATTTGACATTTCGATTCAGTATTGTTTGCCATTTCATCATGAATAGACTTACGCCTGAACAACGTTTGCAAATTATTGAAATTTATTATCAAAATTCGTGCTCTGTGAAAAATGTGTTTCGCAAGCTACGTCCGTTTCAGCGACGAGGCTCATTTTTGGCTAAATGGATACGTGAATAAGCAGAATTGCCGTATTTGGAGTGAAGAGCAGCCAGAGGAAATTCAGCAGCTACCAATGCATCCCGAAAAATGTACTGTTTGGTGCGGCTTATGGGCAGGCGGCATCATTGGACCGTACTTCTTCAAGGACGATGAAGGCCGCAGGGTTACGGTCAATGGAGAAAGGTACCGTTCGATGATAACAGATTTTTTTTTGCCGAAAATGCAAGAATTGAACTCGGTCGACATGTGGTTCCAACAGGACGGTGCCACATGCCACACTGCACGCGAAACCATGCATCAATTGAGAGGTGAATTTGGTGAGCAGTTGATCTCACGTTTTGGCGCAGTCAATTGGCCACCAAGATCATGTGATTTGAACCCGTTAGACTATTTTTTGTGGGGCTATGTTAAGTCTATTGTCTATGGGGACAAGCCAAACACGATTACTGCCTTGGAAGCCAACATTGAACGCGTCATTGGTGAGATTCCGGCCGAAATGTGTGAAAAAGTTTGCCAAAATTGGACCTTCAGAATGGACCACCTGAAGCGTAGCCGCGGGCAACATTTAAGTGAAATTATTTTTAAAAAGTAAATGGCAGAAATTGATTCATCGATCCAAATAAAAATTTCATTCACTTTTTACAAGTTTCTGTATTTTTTTGAATTTTCAAAAACCAAGCTCTTAAAAAATCACCGTTTACATATAAATTACCAACATTTTACATAATATATATTTTATATTACTGTTTTTATTTTCATATACATAATTCATATACACAATTCAGTTCGAATTGGTATATAAGTAGGTTTATATTTGTCTCCCTTTTTCTTTTAATTTTGTTGGTGCATTTTAATTTCCCATAGTTGTTTTTTTTTTGTTGTTTACAGTTTTGGTGTGCTAAGAAAAATTGTTTTGGTTTTGGACTTGAATTGGATTTTAATTGATTGTTTCTAGTCGGGATTTTTTTTTTGTTATTGTGTTTTCTCTGAGTTGGAAAACATTACTTTATATATCTATATTAACTTAAAGGTACCTGCATACGTCTGCATACAAAAAAAATAAAAATAATTTACGCGTTTTTCTAATTTGGATTTTTAAATTCAAATAAAACAATTAATTGTGTGTTGATTTTTGTGTTTATTTTTTTGGTTTGGATTATACCTACATATTCAAATTCATAGGTACATTTCTTTTTTATCTTTTGATTTTGTTTGCCGTGGTTACTATTTTTTTTGTTTTCGCTTAGAAATATATTTAAATTTTATTTTTTTTTGTCGTGGTATTATTATTATTTTAAATAGTGAAGTACAACAATAATTAACTGGGTGTTGATTTTGTGCAAATATTTTAGAATTTTTTTTTATATTTCGATGAAAAATCCACTTACTGGTAATTTGTTTTAGTATCGGATTTTGTTTTTGGTCTTATTTTTGAAAATGGATGTGAATAGGTTGAATAAGGAAGAACTTCTTTATGAGTTGCAGGCCCGTGGCCTGAAAGAAGGCACAGTCGATAATATGAGGACGACACTTCGAACAACGCGAACTCTGGAGCGCGCTGGCTCAATTTCTAGCGAAAGCCCCCATTTCCCATTTTCTTTTCATTACGATGCGAAAGCAGTTCGAGCAAAGATTTTAGATATCAGGGATCTCTTGAAAACACCTCCGAAAAATCCTAAGTCGTCAGAGTTTTTAAAAATTCTAACTAAAACAGAATGGTCGATAGGTAGGATTTGGTAGATAGGTAGGATTTCTAGGAAATTAGGGGTGAATTATTAGTACTTAGGGGAGCATTAACTGAAGGGGCTGAGGATGCACCCCAAGATAAAATCAACATTAACAATAACAAGTCGATAGCAGGCATGGATGCGTTGCCCCCTGCACAAGTCGGCCAACGTGCGAGCTCAGGACTCCAACTACAGGTCGATTCCTGTGGCCGGTTTCCTGGAATGTTAAATTCTCAGGTGAGCAGTGCGGCTCATCTGTGAATTGCTTTATTAAAAGGATTGAAGCACTTAGTGAATCGCGCGCAGTTCGGAGGAAAGGGTTTTTAGTCCGGAAGTAGATCTTTTTACTGAGAAGGCTCTTCTTTGTTTTAGGGCGATTAGGGATTCGATTACAACATCAAAAGAATTGGTTAGGGAGTTGAAATTGTATTTTTTTCCCTCCAATTATGATGATCTCTTCTTGGATGAGGTCAGGCGGCGAACACGGGGTATGGTTAAAACAATGGATATGTACATTGCTCGCATGCAAACTCTATTTAAAAGATTCTCTGAGCCTCTATGTGAGAATAGGAAACTTACAAAGTTTCTAACATTCTCGATAAGGCTCTTTACGAGATGTTAGAAGAGGGGGTGATTGAGAAGCCCAATAGTCCATGGGCTTCTCCAATAATTTTGATTAAAAAGAAAGATGGTCCCTTTACAGATACATTCGAGAAACATCTCGAAATTTTAAATGAAGTTCTTAGGAAATTGCATGAGGCAGGATTAAAAGAAGATCGAGAGAAGTGCAAATTTTGCAGACCCTCTCTTAAATTTTTGGGTATGCGGTTGATCGGAACGGGTTACATGTTGACCCAGAAAAAGTGGAAAGTGTGGTTAAAATACCTGCACCTGAGAACGTTAAAGAGGTTAGGAGTTTTGTAGGGACTGTTTCGTGGTACAGGCGCACCGTAGCAAATTTTACAGCATTGGTTAGGCCTTAACAGATTTGCAAAAAGTTCGTCTGGGCACAAGAATGTGAAGATTGCTTTATAGCTCCAATTTAACATGTCCCGACTTTAATCTCACATTTGTGGTCCAAACAGATGCGTCCGACTATGGTATCGGGGCCGTACTTACACAAACTTTTGAGGAGGGGGAAAAAGTAATTTGTTACTTAAGTAGGTCTCTGAATAGGAATGAGCGGAACTACTGTATTATTGAGAAGGAATGTTTAGAAGTTTTGTGGGCGGTTGAGAGGTTGCGGCCGTATATCGAAGGAGTTCGTTTCACTGTCGTAATGGATCATTACTCATTGGATTGGTTGAGTAATCTCAAGGACCGCAGGGTACTTACGCATCAGCAGTTTGATTTTCAAATCATTCACCGGAAGGGCAAAGAGCATGTTGTTCCGGATATGCTTTCTCGTGGAGTGCTACAGTTGGGTGGTATATCGGATGAGGATTCTGACCCGTGGGTGGCCAAAATGATTTTGAATGTTGAGTCAAACCCGTAAGCTTTTCCGGCTTGGAGAGTAGATAGTGACCGTTTGTACAAGTTTGTAAAGTCGAATCATGTGGTAGTACATGAAAGCAATAATGAGTGGAAGTTAGTAGTAGGTAGGAAAGATAGATTAGGGATCTTAAAAGAATGTCATGATAGTCTGGTAGCTGGACATATGCGGGTTAGGAAAACGTTTGCGGGAGTAGGAGCAAAATATTGGCCTAAGATGAGAGTAGATGTAACGAAATATGTTAGGAAATGTTGTTTTTGTCAACAGGTTAAACCTATTATTTATTACTCAAAGAGTAGGAGCTATAACGCTATTTTTTTTTTGTTTGGGGTTCCAAAGATAGTTATTTGGTCCTCAGCTTAGGAGTAGAGAACTATGATGTTGGTTGTTTTATTTTTTTTCCTTTCATTTTATTTTAATTTGTAATGGACTACCATATTTGGCCTGATGGTTCTCTTATCGTTGTTGTTTATTTACATTATCAATCCGTAGGAAATCACATTTCCAAGGGGAAAGGTTGGAGTTTGGCACGGTAAAATGTACCGCAACAAATATTATTTTACAGGTTTACAGGTATTATTTTTACAGGTGTTTCGTTCATCTTACTGAGAGCGAGAGAGGGCAGCCATGGTCCATCAGCCATCGGTTCTTTCTCTTAGTAAAGTGAAGAAACAAAATATCGAAATTGCCAAGGTTAACACTTAAGTGGATGATCCACTTCATCATATTTCTCGGACAGGTGGTCTCTTCCAAACTATTTGTACAATGCAAAGCGACAGATGGTCCGCGATCGCTCCTAATGATGAATGAAAAAAAGCACGGATGACAGTTGGTCTCTGATGCTGATGTTACGAATTTCAAGAATGACTGTATGCCCAACCTATCTTATATTCTTATTGAACTATTAGTTGTAAAAGGCGGAACGTTAAGTGCTACTCCCTATTCCCCAAAATCTGCCCAAAATCGCACCGATTTTTACTGAAGGTAAGTTATTGAGATAGTGAAATACTGCCAAACTCTACTTTCGAACTTTTAACTTTGATAATGGAAATTAGATTTCCACCAAAATTGAAATTATTCGTTCTATAATGTATTTTTATCCTCGAGAGGGGAAAATCTTCATGATTTAAAATTAAGTTTCATTTTGATTTTCTTAAGTTTTCCCTTAAAGCAAAAATTCGTGTGGGTGAAAATAGGTGGCTGAATGCATCCATTGAATTGCCGCCCTCTGGAAGTCATGCCAGAGTACTGTAAAATTGAGGAAAAAAGGTGTTGAACAAAAATCTAGGCAGCGATTTGGAGATCGAAGTAGCAGAAATAATCGAGAATCAGGAACTGAGGAATTGGCAGTAGAAAAGATAAGTATAGAGAAGGAAGTTTGCATTGCTTAATTGGTGGTAGAATTTTGTGTGGTGCATTCATTTTATAAAAAAAATAATCAATAGTTAATCGTTTGGGTTCTTGCTAACGTAATTTTCTCTTCCGATAAAGCGGAACTCGCGACCCGTTAAACTTCGATTTGTGTCTCTCGGGACAACGCCTTAACGGTCCGTCTTCTTTTTTATATATACCTTTGTTCTCCTTTTTTTTAAAGATCTTGGGTTTTAGCCCTCCATTTGCAAGGTTTTCCAAGCAAAATCAATAAATAATTTCAAAATTGAAATCATTAGTTTACATTTTTTTATTCAAAATACTTTCACCGTCGATTTTGAAAAAAATCACTGGCGCCCCTTTTTATTTTCAGATAGTTCGCACCTGAGGTAGTATACAAAAATATATATTTATAATTTTATTTTTTTGTATAACATTATTCTTTTTTTATCATCAAAAAAAATCATTTTCACGGAACCCATCCTGAGCCAAGCCGTGGTATTAGCACTTTTTTGCTGGCTGTTGCACTTTTTACTCGCTTTGTTTTATCTTTCTCACCCAACGTTGACAGTTCGTCTTTGTTTCTTTTTTGGTCAATCGTTGTACATTAGTTTGACGGTCGTCGTGTTTAATTTTCATTGGTCTCATTTTTAATTACATTTTAATTTAATAATTCGGTATTTGATTTCGATATTTAAAGTGTAACACTGGTCTAAAAAATGTTCTTCATTTATATTATTTACTCTTTCTAATTTAATTGGAGGTAGAGTACTACGTTGTGCGCTTTCGTGTGGTCGTTTTTTTGGTTAATACTGAATTCTTTGAAGCTGATGTCTGTATTTAGGTTGAAAATTGGTATTATATCCTACATTATTATTTTGTATAAAAGGATTATGTTTTTGCCTATCCTGATTGAACCTTCTTTTTTAAAAGATACTTTGCGTTTCCCCCAAGTAATACAGTTGGGCTCATCAATTAGATGATGTAGTAGCTTTCTAAGACGCAAAATATGAGTCGATGGCTACCGACACAAATAAAAAAAAATATATAAATCACATTTTAAATTTTATTTGTGGCGGTAGCCATCGACTAATATTTTGCGTTTTAGAAGGGTGGAGCCTAACTGTAGTAGCTGGGCGAATGCATAATTTGGACTAAAGGTCACAAAAAAACGAAATTAAAATTAAAAGCAGAGTCCACAAAAAAAAGAACAAAAGCACTCCCTACCTGTCAAGTAGTAATAGTCCTAATACCCATCCCGTTCCCATTAAAAATAAAATGTTATCATCTAACCAAACTTTTGCAAATTCAATTCCAAATACTCCAAATGTTACCCCGTTTATATGAGTGAATTGAGGAATCGAATCGAATCGAATTGAGATTTCGATTCAGGTATATGGCCTCGTGGGATCGGAAGATCGAATTAAAATGGAATCGAAGTGACAATTTGAGTTTACAGAATAAACAACAAAAACATGCAACAGAAAAAAAATACAAAGAAACAGGAAACCCACTGAACACAAAAAACACGATTGGTGCACACACACACCAAGAATCAGATGTAAATTCGATTCTTCAATTCCTCGATTCAGGTATATAAGTACATTTTCAATTCGATTCAGCTCTTCTAGTGGGATCGGATCGAGTAATCCTATTTTAATCCGATTCAAGTATACAAAGACCTAAATCCTGATTCAATACCGATTCAATTCTCCTTATAAACGTAGTATGTGTCAACGATAAATAATTATCAAAATAATGAAAATAATGGTCTATTTACCTTTGAAGAGTTAATTGCTTTAAAAAATGAAATGTTATTTAAACTATCCAATTGCAAATCAAAACAAGAACAATTTAATGTAATTGCCGATTTATGCATCAAATATCTCTTTAGTAATAAAAATGGCAAGTAAACTTAAAGTCTGTATTTGGAATGCGATGAGTTTGAAGAAAAAACAAACTGAATTTTACGATTTTCTTAATGAAAACAACATTGAATTACCTATTGTAACTGAAACTTGGCTAAAAGAAAAAATTAATATTCATTTTAAGGATTTTTATTGCTTCAGGTTAGACAGAGAAATTGAGAAAGCTGGAGGAGTTTGTATATTCATTAAGAAATTAATAAAACATAATTTACTTAAAATTGGAAAGACTTTATTGTTTGAAGCACTTTCAATTGAAGTTAACCTACTTGGAATCTGCAGTTTCAAATTTATAGCTACTTATTTTCCTGGTGCCAGATTTAAAAAGGAAAACATTACAATGTACGAGTATAAATATGAAATTTTAAAATTATTATCATATTCTAAAGATCCAACCTGCATTCCATCAAATGGTAGAGGACTTCCATCTACTTTAAATATTATTCTAACAAAAAGTCTTGAATTGTTATCGTGTCCATATGTAGTTAATGATCTCTCCTCAGATCACCAACCTTTCATTTTTGAGATAAATTCACATGCAAATTATTCTAGCCTAAACAAAAATTTTAACTTTCAAAGAGCGGATTGGAAAAAAATTAGAAGAAGTTTGAGTGTTAATTTTATTACTTCTCATGACTCTATCAATTGTATAGAGGATATTGATGAAAATATTATTAAATTTGAACTTGCTGTAGAAGAATCAGTTAATATATCAGTTCCGCTTGTTTCGAATACAAGCAGATATTATGATCCTATACTAACTGAGGACCTCAGAAAAACAATTACTTTCCGAAATACAGTGAGACGTAGGTATCAGGGACAAAGAACAAATTTTCTCAAATTCAAACTCAATCTTCTCAATGAATTGGTACTTAAAAAACTTCAAATCATTAGGAACAAGCATTGGAACAAGACTTCATCCGAGAAAAAGAAACATGACAAGCTAAATTGGAAACTTTCAAAAATATTTAAAAAAAAACGAAATGCGAAAACACCCCATTTAACAGTAAATGGCAATAAAATTATCACAAATTTGGAGAAAGCAACCGGGTAAGGAATTTTTTTCGAAAACAACCACACTGTCACACATTCCTTTAATAGCAGCGCTACTACTGAAAAAGTAAATAAAGGTATCACTGAAATAGATCAGCTTATCATTGATCCTCAAAACATACCTTACATTTCACCTAACTTGGTTAAAAGTATTATTAAAACAGATCTCAAAACGAAAAAAGCTACGGGTTATGATAAGATATCTAACCAAATATTGAAAACCTCCCTGTAATTTTTGTTTTGTTTTTAAGTTATCTTTTCAATAACTGCTGCTTGTTCGGTTATTTTCCCAAAAGATGGAAAATTAAAAAGATTGTGCCAATTCTAAAACCTAACAAGCCACTCACAGAAATACCTTCTTATCGCCCTATAAGTTTACTTAGATGCTTAGGGAAGCTGTTCGAAAAAAATCATCTGTCTAGATATGTCAGAAATAGTTTCAACCAACAATATTCTTCCGCCAGAGCAATTTGACTCTAGAAAAGAATATTCTTCAACACATCAGGTTATGCGATTAACCAAAGATATTAAAAAGCAGTTAAAAACAAAAATTCCGTTGGAGTTGTGTCATTTGACATTGATAAGGCTTTTGATTGCGTCTGGCTTAACGGAATCGTTCACAAGCTCCTAGTAAACGTTCTTCCTACTTATTTAGTTAAATTAATAAAAAGTTTTCTGCATGAAAGAAAGTTTTTTGTTGAAATTTCGATAAGCAAATCCTCATTATATTCTATAAAGGCCGGCGTTCCTCAAGGATCGATCCTTTCCCCTCTGCTTTAAAACATCTACCTATCTGACTATCCTGTTCTCACCTTTTGTAAAAGATCATTTTTCGCAGACGATACATGCATATATAGTATCTCAGAATACTTTTATTCCTGGAAAATTAAAATAAACCCTGCGAAGGCTAAAGCTTGTTTCTTTACAAAGAAACAAAAGCAATGCTCCAGTTCAATGGGAAAAAAACATTAACTATTTGGGCGTAACTCTGAATAAATCCTTGACTTTTTCTAACCAAGTTTCAGAAAGTATTAAGAAAGCTCAATTTTTAATCAAAATTTTGAATCCGCTTTTGAATAAAAACTGTCACCGTATCTTTGAAAATAAATTACTTATTTACAAAGTTTTAGTTTTTCTCTCTGCTATGCTTTATGCTTCACCGTGTTGGTATACGGTGATTGTCATTACAAAAAAATACAAATCTGTCAAAACAAAATTCTTAAAACTATTTTAGATCTTCCTTGGCATTTCTCCACAATAGGGCTGCATGAAATTGGTAATATTCCCACAGTAAAAGATATATGTTACATAATGCATAAGAATTTTATAAACAAATGGTTATCTAATGAAAACCCAATATTAGAAAATATTTGCCAAATAATATGTATACATTTTGGTTTTATGTTAGTTTTAAGATTTTATGATAAGTCCAATGAGTTTTTTTTATAAAAGCTTTCTCATAACAAATCACATTTTTCCTAATTATTTCTCCATTTTGTTAAATTAATAGTTGCTAAGAATTTATATTATTCTCATCTCTATGCTTTAAGTATCTTAGAAGTAATGTATCATGTATATATGCTAAATAAATAAACAAAACATTAAACGTCTTGGAAAAAAAAGCTATTCAAAATTTTGAATTTCAGAATCAGTTTGGCTGGCTAGATATTCTCAGATATAAAATTTGACAGAAATCCAATGTGCCGTTACCGAGAAAGCCAACAATTAAAAAAAAACGTTACATGAAAGGTACCGTTAGTACCTAGAATTTTCCCGTAACTTTGGTTCTGTTCGAATAAACTTCTCAAAATTTTGTATGGAAATCGTTGGAGCCGTTTTCTAGAAAAATAAGCTTTTCCTTAACGGTTGTATGGTAGGTACCTTTATTTTTAGGCCTAAAAATAAAATTTCAATTTACCTCTGAGGAATGCCAAAAAAATCCCACGTACCAAATTTGAAGGTAATCGTTTAAGCCGTTTAGGCTGCAGCTCGTTATGCATACAGACGGACAGACTGACAGACAGATATTTTTTGTCGATCACTTTTTTAGGCGTCTCTATGATCGTGATGTCATGTTTGATTGTTAGAATTTTTATTTTGTTTTTTACGAATGCATAACTTACCTACCTATGATCGTAAGTAAGAATAGTTAGGTAGGTATGTAAGGACATTTGTCTTATACACGACACGATAAAACTGAGCTGTTTTTAATGTATCTACCTACCATACATCAGAAGACATGAACTTTAAAAAGATAAAAAAAAAATAATACCTAGCTACTTAAAATTTCTTACAATAATTTCTAAATAACTAAAATCCAAACCATTGTATGTAGGAACACATCTAAACTAACCCAACAATTCAGTACCAAACTTAATAATACGTATGTATCATTTTAGGTATACGTATTCATGCACAATCAATACGCGATGGAAATAACAAAATTAGTAACTTTGGTACATTATTATTTATATTCCTCTTTGCCTTATCCTCATATAAAATAGAAAACTACAAATGTGATGTCAAAAAAATACACCACATTTGGTTTTCTACCTTTAATTTATTATTGCTATAAGAACAGAAATAAAACTACCCCATCTCTTCTTTTCCCTCTTTTATTTCTCTGCCATCGCTCTCAAACAATTATCTGCAAAGGCAAATCTCTCGACACTAGCGCCATCACAAGGACTGCTCATGAACTGATTTTCATGTTCCATGGAAGTTAGAACAAGTTAAAGGCGTATTTTATTAGCACAGCAAAAAAAAAGTACTATACAAATTGTGTAAAACAATTTCTCACATTCTTAAGATACACGCAATAACTATTTTTTGGAGAAGTTTGAACGTGCTAATAGGGACGTTCACTCTGCTATTCTCAGCAATCTGGAATAACTTTTATGTTGTTGTAATGCGTGCAAAAGCACATTGATGAAAAATCAACTGTTCTCATGAAAGCTATTTTGAGTTATCCCAAAAAATTTGGAATAACTAGTTATCGGAGAAGAAATGTAGAGAACAGCTGACTGCAAAATTAATTTGTTATGAGTTATGCTGATTTTTTGACAGCTTTCAGCTAACCTTCTTGATTAAAAAACAGCTGACTGCAAAATTCATTTGTTATGCGTTATGCTCTGATTTTTTGACAGCTTTCAGCTAACCTATTGGATTCGTTCACAGATATAATCCGATAGCTTGGTATTCGAGATTACATATCTAATAAGTGAGTGAACGCCCGCAATGGCGACAGAAGAGAGGAATAAAAAGTTGTATATTGTATTTTAGGAAAACAAAAGCGCTTTTTCAGAGAATAACGAACTATAAATCGATAGAAATATTGTAGATATGGTAGTATGCACAATAAATTCAATTAATACTTCACACAGATTTCAGTGGAATTCAAACCATCTTTTGAACCCTATAGTTCTTTCAGATGTAACATCCTTGATTATATCGTTCTTGATGACCATGCAAGCAAATTGTAGTTTTGTTTTTGATACAAATAACTCGGATGAACTTCTAAAACCTATTTTATCTTTAAACAATAATAATTCATGATGGCATTACTAACTCGACTTTACAAAATACTGTATGACAAGTAGTTGATTTCGTAAATTTCTTATTTAAATTCAGATTTAATAAAGGTTGTTCCCCAAAGTCTCTTAAATTTGCTGAAATGATTCCGATTTTTAAGGCGAGGTTATAAAAAAAATGCTTCAGACTACAGACGAATGAGAATATACTAAAATTTTGGTTTGATTAGAAGATAGAGGGGAAACGGTAAGCTGACAATTTTGTCAACGGTTAGGTAGTAATCAATCGGCCTCATTCATTGATGTGACTTAAGCTTTTGATATGGTTAACTATCACCTATTACTTGACAAATTATAGAGGGAAACTATCTATAGCTCATCTAAAGCTTAATAAAGAAATTATACTATTTAAAATATAACAGTGCATTTTATATATATGGTGATGTTCTCAGAAGAGAACATATATACAATTTTTTTAAATTATCGCGAATTAAAAAGGAATTTTTATACTCCCACAATTGCTTGAAAATTGAATCAGTAATTTTTTTAATATTAGCAAAGATCATATACAAATAAAAATTCCTCGTAAAATATACTGTATTAAACCATAATTGCTTTAAAAATGTTATACGGACATTATAGACTGCCTCATTCCAAATTTAAATAAGTTATAATCTGTTTGGGTGGGACTTGTTCAAACAAGCGTGATGCTTTTTTCATCTCACAGAAACATCTAGTCCGAATTGTAATCGTCGCACTCATATTTGGCCCTTGTTTAAAAAAAACTCAAAATTTTACTATTAAGGTATGTATCCATAAAGAAAGACTAAGCGTCGAGATTTTTAAGATTTATTGCTTACATTTGAAATCTATTTTATGTCTTTAATAAAGATTTCAGATTTTATGACTGCCTCTGGGACTCCTGGTACAAGCAAGTGCAAGGACATCAGAATCTGATTGACCGCAAACAGGAAACAATTCAAAACCGGGAAGTGTGGGTACATTCTCTGAAGTCAAACTGGCGAACCCCACATGTGGAACACTATAGTGTGAAGCAGTAAAGTGATATCAGAAAGTCGTCGGAAATAAAAAGGAACGAAGAAGAAATAGTTTCATTAAATTAATATGTACAATTAAAATTAAATAGTACACAACAATCTGTTGTAAAAACATAAAAAATATTTATAAATTCTAAAAGTAAGATAAATAAAATGCACGAATGGATCGTACGAACTAGCTCTTTTAGCTAATGACTTTAATGTAGCTAACTATAGACTACTAACAGCAACTATTAACAGGTAGTCTAGTCAATATTATGCAGGTTTAAGGCCGATGTAAGTAAGCTTACTTTGGTTATTATTATAATGAATTTCGAGTAGGTCATTTAAGTAATAGTTACATAGTTAGGTATTTGAATCTAGATTATGGATTTTAATTACGATAATTAGGAGGGTAATATGTACCTACATAGTACATACCTAGATGGAAACTATGAAGTTTTGTAAAGGTTTATTCTGTATTACATTTATTGTTGGTCTTAGAAAAATGTGTGGGCATACATATTACCGAAAAAAAAACAATGTGTGTAGTAAGTTTGAGGAAAATCCATCCAACAACTAATATTGTAGACTAGCGCGCAGGCAGGCAGTCAGACAGAATTATGAGACCCAATTTTTCGTAATTGCCTATACCTATTATATCTCAAGTAAAAATTAAAAACAAATATTTCTATACTAACAAAAATCATAACTCTGAGAGTTAGTGTAGTAAAATACTATATACTTCCTACTTCCATTTTATCTTCCAACTTTGCATAGGTATGGCAACACTTTCGAACTGCCAGACAGACTGGTATTTAAAAAAAGACAGGAGGACTGAAAAGATAATATGTAGCATAAACTAATAATGTATAGCTTATTTGTGATATGTAGACCTCAGAGAGAACAGAACAAAAATTACGAGTCACGATTGATCATCCATAGCGAAAGGACAAGTAGTGCGGCTAACCGAAAAACTGTTTAAAATTAAACCAAACAAACAATGAAAAAAACAACATACAAAACATAAGGGCTCAGCTCATTAAATGCACTTGAAACCATTATTTATTATTACATTTATAGTTCATTAAATACAAAACGTACATATATTAAATGCTAGCAGTGAAAAGTACAGTGGCCCACACCATGGTTCCCGCGGGAGATATGGGGTAAGAAATTGTGGTCACTAAACAAATGTATCTATGTAGAGTAGAGGCCCTGCTAGTTATAGATCAATACAAAAAAAGAAATAGACAATCTAAAACAAAAATTGCTAACAGGGCCAGACAATGCCAACAAAAATAAACAATCGCCTGAAATGAAACGAAAAAAAATTGTAACTGAACAAATCGCCAATGGTGACGATAAAAACAATAAAAGAAGCAACGCATACGGCATACTCGAAGCCAGTGAAACCCATCTAATGGACGTGCAAGCAGACGAACAAATAACTCCTTCAACTGCATCCAAAGCTTTAATTGAACAATTAAAGAAAGCTAACGAAGAGAAACAAAAAATAAAAACAACAAATTCAAACCCTAAGAAAACCAACAACAATAGCCGTGTTCTCGTGACTAGCAAGTACAGCAAAGTAAAACATTTTCACGAAAACGATACACACTCCAACGTGATTTTATTTATTTTAATACGGAGGGATTTTCACATCTGTGTTTTTTTTTTCTGGCAAAAAGCATACAAAATACAAGGAGAAAAGGAAATACAAACATACATTACTAAAAAAAATCATTTCAATGCCCTCTATGATTGAATAGACGTACTAAATCGAAACTCAATTATACTTTGGATGAAAAGGAAAAGTAATTCCATAGTATGTTCTTATTGTTGTTTTCCTTGTAAAATGTTTATTAGCTGTACTTGATAGTCACGAGAACACGGCTAATATCGACATAACTGAAAACAAAAAATTGCAAACCACAGTGGTGCAACAAAATAAATCACCACCACAATTTGAAATAATTACCGAAGATAGCAAAACTATTAGTAAGTTATTAAAAGAAAATATAGGTAGTAATAATTTTATTGTAAAACAAAAAAGTAAGGATAAGATGTCTTTAAAAGTAAACAATAAAAATGACTGCAGCAAAATCAAAGATCTATTGAAGGCAGTGACGTGCCTTGATGCGGCAAGCAAGGCGTTCACTAACTGCTCCTTTAAATTTTGTCTATTCTTAGTTACAACTCTGGATTACGACGAGGACGTTGTTTTTGTTGCTTTATTTTGTTTTATTTTTTTTGTATTCATATTTTTTTTTTTTGAGTTTTTGTTTTTGTTTTGTGTATTTCTTTGTAAGGAAGCTATAATTTAGAAAGGAAATACTTCAATAAAAAAAAAATCGTTGAGATTTCTTCAAAAAACTTGCCAAACTTCATCTTAGGAATTGTTTTCTACTTTGATTTCGTTTAAAAATGATTTTTCTATTTAGATAATTGCAAGTTGCGATAGTCTTTGCTCTTGCATTCTATTTCTATCATACGATTTAACGTGTTTAAGATCAGAAAAACAAAGTTCAATAGAGTCAGTCGATGCGGTTATTTTTAAGATACGAGTATACATAAGTCAACTTAATTTAAAAATTTTCGAAAAAGTTTCTTTAAATTCAAGAGCATCAGCCATTCTTGGAATGTATTTAACGGAGATGTGTTTAACCAAGGACACTTAAAAAAACAATTAACTCATTCTTCGGCCTTGAAAAATAAATAAAATGCACCATATGAACAATTTAGGTATTCAAAAACTTCAGTAGAACATTAGAACAGTAGAAATGTATCTAATTTTGTCAACGACTCGAACTGCATTTCAATTAGATGATTATCTAAAAAAAATAATTGGCGATATCGCAGTTCAAAACTTTCTAGCATTTTTGGATGCTTCAAAAATATGATGAAAACTCGTTCCCAAGTTATTTATTTGAAATCGAGCGCTGTCAACGAAATGTGCAGTAAATGTTATCAGAATCAGAAATAACATTTAATACTGCATTAATTAATTCATTTTGTATTTTGTTCGACGTCGCTTTATATACACCTGTACGTGAACGTCGCTTATGAGTATGTTTGTATTTATTTGTACTTGGTACACGCAATAAATCCGCACCGCATGCGCGCAATGAACATAATAAGAGCCAAACACTGTTAAAAGAATTTAAAGCTCTCTTTTCTCTTTATTCTGTTTTTCACATGCCACATCACACATCTCGCATGGCGTTGGCATGGCATTGACTTGGATGGCATATCTGGTTTCTCTTATGGTAGTATCTATCTATAAGTCTAGAGTACGTTTTCGTACAGGTACAGAGAATGAATCCGCACCACAGCGCACAGCCACAGCAGGCTCAATGAAAATGAGTACCAATTCTCTTCTTAGTGTGTACTGATCTTGATTGTTTTGCACTACCGATACCGAAAACCTATGGTGGAATGAACGACGTTGACCGAAGGTGCACCGAATGGTGTTGAACACCAAACCATAAGCTTGTACTTGCAATTTTCCTTCTCTTTCTTCCTTCTCCAGGAAGAGGTTCTTGAAAAACTACAAAACCTAAACTTAAACGATGTTAAATTTGAAAGGCGCGTTCGAAAAGACAAAAAATAACCCTGCCTATTATAGCGGCACAGTTATCGCCAGATAGTAAAGCCGAAAATCTAAGTGTTGTAAGACATATTTAGTCACGTAATTCATTTTGAAAAATTACGTAGAAACGATATCTTTCAATCCCGCCGATGTCAGAGGTTCGGACATGCTGCTTCGAAGTGTAGTATGGCATATAAGTGCGTCAAGTGCTTAAATGCACATGAGCCCGGCGAGTGTCAGGTGCAAAACGAAGCTAAGCAAGAGGAGTTATATTGTGTACTCTGTCAAAAAAGTGGGCATCCTGCTTCATGGAAAGGCTGCGAAAAATATAGAACAATGACGGAACGACTAACAATACGAAAAAAAGGCGTACAACTGAGTACTTCCGAAAAAGTCGATAAGATACAGAGTTATGTTCGCGAAGGTGTATCATACGCAAACGCGGGAAATGCTTTCACTGGCAATGACAGTAGATTTAATATAGTAAGACCTAGTATTGTACCTGATGCTACTAGTAGCAATACTTCAATAGTTAAGTGGCAAACGCAAGTAAACAGTCTAGCCAAGACTGAAGCAGAGCTTTCTGAGAAGGTTAATGCGCTTCTCAGCCATCTTATGTCTTAAAATGGCTATGACAACTTGTGCATCTCTCAAAATAGCTGCCCTAAACGTAAATTCCATTATTTCCATTAAGAGGCGCGGTAATTTGTTGCCTTTTGTAGAGGATCATAAACCAGACGTACTTTTTTAGGCGAAACGAAACTCAACGAGAGACATAACCTACAATTTCAAAATTATAATTTCATACGGTCAGACAGACGAAACGGAATTCAAGGTGGTGGTACGGCGATAAATTCAAGGTGGTGGTACGCCGATACTCGTTCGCAAGCCCCTTTGCTACTCTCTCATCTATACAAGCGATATTCAAAACTTAAGTTGCCTCGGGAAAACCATTATCTCTCTGCCTTTAAGGGATAATGGTTGTCTGTATTTAATGTCGGCGTACGCTCCGCCAGCTTCCGGTAGTCAATTTAACATCGCTTCATTGAGCACAACTAGGTCGAATATAGAATAAAATTATATAGCCCAATTACACCAATTTGTCCGTCCCGAAATTCATATCTTGACATTTGCATTGCGGACGCACGATTGCAAATAAAAACAATTCACAGTAATAAAATCCCATTAATACCGTATGATAGCAATCTTAATGCAATACAAATTCAGATAAAATTTTCTGACGACTCTGAATTTAGCTTCGCAAAGTGACATGAGGTGCCTAAATTAAACTTTAGTCAGACTAATTGGTGCCGTTTCCAGCGTTGTGCGACCAGGAAATATAAGAATTGCACTTAACCTTTTAGTATTCCTAACAATAAGAATCTCTCTAACGAGGAGTGTGATTCTTATATTGAAAACTTAAACACAGTGATATTACAGGCTATAGAATCGTCAGTTCCGAAAATAAAATCATATAATTGTATAGAAAGTTATCTAAACCGCGACATAAAAACACTACAAAAATACAAGAGCTTCTTAATCACTCAGATAAATCGAATACATCGCCAGTTTCGAGAAGTTTCGCATAATTTTGAGCTTCATAGATTTAAATCTCTCTCCAGGAATGTGAAAACTCTAATAAGTCAGCAGTTTCGGAATAGTGCCAACGATTACTGGAAACAAAGAACTGAAAGTATAGTAAAACAAGACTCGAGGAATATGTTCCCAAAAATAAATAAAATATTTAAGCCACGTGTTCTCACCATTCCTAAACTGAAACTACCACTGTCTTCTCAGACACTCCTAGCCCAGGCTGGAATCAATATTCAAGACTACTCCATCGCCGATAACCAGTTCGTTATAGACAGTGGGGTAGATAAACTTAATTTGATAGGCTCTTATTTTGAGACGATTCATGCCAGGGATTTCTCTAGCTCCAGAACTGATGAATTACCTAATGAATTGTTGGCTTTTCGGAATAGGGAAGTACCAACTCTCTTGAGATATACTGTGACATCGAAAGCAGATAAACAATAGAACAAACTGACAATTACTATACAACCTTAAACGACCTGACACACAAATTTAGACAACTCAACAACAAGAACTCAAGCGGCTTAGATAACATTTCTAACGCTGTTCTGAAGCATATTCCAATTGATATCATACGGTCATATTGTGTTATTTTCAATCATTTTTTTAACAATTACTACTTCCCGAGCTATTGAAAAATATCAAAGGTATATCTAATTATCAAAAAAAAATAAAGATCCTTCTGATGCTTCTAGCTATTTGCCCATCAGTCTCCTACCCAATATAGGAACGATCTTCGAAGTAGTTATTCGTAAGTCAATTTTATATGAATGAGAAAGGAAAGAGACTATACCGCGGAACAAATTTGGATTCAAAAGAAACCACTCGGCAGTGCATGCTGTAACAAAATTGGTTTCAGATATCAATTGGAACTTGAACGCCAAAATGTACTTCTTTTGGCTGCCTGCCTAATGTATATAGAAAAAGCCTTCGACACGATTTGGATCGACGTAATATTATATTTGATATGAATTCCCTCAACATCTAATTAAGATGATCATGGCAATGATATATGACAAAAAATGTGTTGTAACAGATAGACGTAACTGGAGAAATATCAAAACAATGAGTTCAAATGGTCTTCGCATCGAGCAAAAAAATATTGTGAAGTATTTATGTATTCACTTCGACAAGTTTTTGTACTATTTATAATGAGCACATAAATGTTCAATTGCAAAAGGCCAAAGCGGCATTTATGTCTTGAAAGCCTTTTCTACTCCAGCTACCTAAGATCTCATGTGAAGATCATTTGCTGTCAAGCTTTTGTGCATCCAATTCTGACTTATGCGAGTATAGTATGGTGGAACATTAATCCATCATATATGGAAAAGCTAAGATTGTTCGAGAGAAAATGTCTAAAATCTTGCACGCAGATGTACAAGAGCGAACATCCCGAATTTCGTCATTATGTTTCAAATAAGAAATTATTGGATGCTTCCGGTGTTTCCAGAATTGATAATGTTGTCCTAGGCCTAGTAAGGAATCATTTTGCCAGATAAGCAAATGTAACGGAGAACGAATAAATCTCAGGTTTATTCTAACCTAATCCTGAGTATTTCAGAAATGTACTAGAATGTGGATATATACCTCCTGAGGCTTTCTTATTTTCTGGACGCACATGGCTATCTTTCAGACCCAACAAACGTACCAATTATATACCATGTTACAAGACGAGCAACTGACAAAACAGTTAAATATGTCCCAACAAACATAGGGGATGGTGAAACTATCTTAAGATACTGCGTGAGCATACCTGAAAAAGATAAAAACAACTTCGAAAGATTCAATCGAATAAAATATTGGTGGCTTGATTGGGCTCTAGGCAGCACATAATCAGGCCTAGCCAGGCCCTGCCATGTGATTGTTAATTTATCGATTATTGGTTGAAATAAACCCGTGATCGATGGAATGGGGATCACATTGCAGGGCCTGGTATTTTAACCCTTAGATATAAGCTAGGTGTAGTTAGTTTTAGTTAATGTTAGTTAGATTTAAGTTTTTAGGCGTAAATTTTAAATAAACAAATAAAAAGCATTGAAAAAAGGTTATATCCACTTTTTCTAAAATCAATTTTAAATTTAAAAAATAAGACATACATTTTGATGTATATATATATATATATATAAATATTAACCGTTGATGAAAGAACAACAAACAATAATACGACAAGTTTTGAGTGCCATATTGACCATAAGCAATATAAATATATAATAAAGTATAGTTTTTTGTTAAGTTTATTAAGGCTAAAAAGGTAATAGCGTTTAAGTGCAATAAATAAACGTTGAAAAAAAGAACAAAAATTACATACAAAAGAACTTTTAAAATAAGTCAAATAAATTACAAATTGATCAACAATAATGACGTTTCAAATAAAAATATACAACAATTGTAAAAAGTAATTATCTTATTTGTTATAATCAAATACCTACCAACCTATTAAAAATAATTTTGAATTAAAGGTCAATACTCCTGTCAAAGCATAAATCTATGGACATGTTCAATATACATCTACACATATACATATTATTCATGTTTACATCAAAAAACTTCCTCACCCAAATTAATAAACTTGGACTAGGGGAGTTTAAGGACTTATTGCGTGGACTAAGTGCGAAATACTATTAATAAAACACAATTTCTGCTATTTGACGTTTATCAACTTAGTCCTTCGCTAGACCATCGAAGACGGTGGTCTACTGATGGACTAAGAATTGACATCTAAGAACAAAATTTACAGGGACATAGAATAAAAAGAGGTAGAGTTGATACTTATTGTAGTAGATTTTGTTCGATTTTTTATTAATAGGAAATTTTAGTCCATGGTCTAACGCTTATTCCATGGTCTTGTATGTCCATGGACTAAAGGTGGGCCAGAGTTTATTTTATTTTTTTTGTGCCAACTGTTAATTTTATTTATGGTTTTACCAGTTGAAGAATTTTGCTTATTTTATAATCTATTATATATAATTCTCGTCACACGTTGGTGTATTCGATGAACTCAGAAACTATCTAACCGATTTTTATGTTTATTTTATTATTAATAGTTTATAATTATTATTTTTTTGAAATGTTTAATTTAATGGCGTGCATATAAGATAGAATTATTTTTAATACTTAAAAATAACGGTACTTGGTATACTATTTTTTCCACGATCTTGATTTTGAACGGAAAAATGAATTTAATAAGAAAAGTGTGTGCACTATTTTAGGTATAGTCTACATTCAAACATTTTTGTGTACATATTTTGTTATTAACGGTACCTCCCTTACCATATTTTTTTGATTTTCAACTTTCTCATAAACGGCTAGAAGGATTTTGATAAAAAATTTAATGTAGGAGTTCCTTCGAATTATAAATAATACTGCATACCAAAATTTTGGAAAATATTTTTTTTGGAAAATTCATTATTTCGAAAACGTGTCAGTCATTTTTTTAAACTTCGTTTATAAATTTATATTATTAAATGTTTAAAATTGTCACACCAATTTTTTTTTATTTAGACAAAAATTTAAGGAATTCTGTATACAAAAAATAAGGAAAAACGACTTTAAAAATATATTCAGATTATTAATAGAAGTATTAAAGTACGTGCGATTCAAATGTGCATTTTATTAAAAAAAAAAAAAAAAAAAAAAAAAAAAAAAAAAAAAAAAAAAAAAAAAAAAAAAAAAAAACAGGGAAATGTCAAAACAAAAGATATACATATATGATTCTCTGCTTCGTTGTTGTGAGCCAATCAGGGCTCACACTCCATTAATAATATTTTGTATATAGTTTAATAAAAATCAATTGTATAATCAAATAATCAAGAATGAAACCACGTTTATGAGGGTGCCTGTTATTTCGTCTTTTTCACTTCGCGTTTAGTTGTTTCCCCCTTTCTTACATCGATTTCTGTTTACTTAGTTAATATTTACTTTGTTTCTGTATCACTTTGTTTTTGAATCATTTCGCCTACGATCACTTCCCATTTCTTTCTTTCCCTTTTTACTCATTTTGCATTTCCGTTAAAAGTACAATGATTTATTTAGGTCAAGGTTATCTCGCCAACGGTTTAGTTCGCATTTTGTTTGTTATTAGAATCTATTATCTTGGCGTGGGTTTATTTTGTCTTCAGTGTGATAGTAACCGTGCGCGAGAAGCTGACGACTAAACAAATTATTGGAAAGTTTGAAAATGAATAAAAACAATATTTGTAACAGTTTGAAATTTTAAAATCACTCTTATTCAAAATCCCCGGTCTATTAAAATCCTGCTTTTTAAGATCCCGTTTAATCCCGCTTAGTCTGTTTTGTATTTTGATAAATACTACACCAAAAACTTTGTATACACCCAAATTTGACCCCACCCCAAATCCTATAATAGGCACAAGCAGCAGAGTTGCAGGGGGCAGCATGACCCCCCACCCCCTTACGCGATGTGCTTTTTGTATTTTGTATTGATTTCAAAAGCGGTAATTTTTTTCTTGTATGTAAAGAGACCAAGGACATTAAAATTCGCGCGAATTTTAATGTCCTTGGTCTCTTAACATACAAAAAAAATAAAGATGAAACAAACGTTAGCGAAGTAATCGAAATCGAAATGAACAAATAATTAAATAATAGAAAAACTAAATTACAAAACTGGAATGAACTTAAAACGAACTAAGTAAAAGACGTAACGATTTTTTTTTTTCAAAATAAATGTAAACAAAGTAATTGAAAAACATTTGGATTAAAATGCTGAATGAACGAAATGCGAAACGACTAAAACGAAATAATACAAAAACGAGATGAAAAAAACGAAACAAACCATACCCCATTTTTGAGTATTGGTTTTTGGTATCAGAATAATAATAACCAGAAATGTATTTTAGAAGTGAAATTCAGTTTTCATAGAACCAAACAATTATGGGTACATTAATGGGAAATCCGTGTACAGATTTCGTATTCACGGAAGAAAATTTAATGATTGACAACACTTATCAGCAGCCAGGTTGATTATGTTATTTCCAGGAAGTCTAAGATGACTACGCCAATGAAATAACCACTCAAACTTGAATGCATATGTACTCTTATTTGCAACCAAATAGTCATATTTTTGGTAATTGTGGACCGAATTTCATGAAACTTTGAAAATTTCGATTTGAGACAACTTACTACTCATAAAACATATTTTCATTATAGAGTGTCTGAAAAAATGGCATGCAAACTTTAACTTTTTTTTATTTTATTCGGTAGCTTCCAATTCCTCCAATTCTTCGCTGGAGATTAAAGATGTTTCCCTCGCTTCGTCCTCAGTACTGAGACTTTTTTTAGGACACTCTGAAATCAAAGTAAAATATTAGCAAACTAATATGCATAACATTGGTTGTGTGTTCTTACCAAAACGTAAATTAGAGACATTAAATTTATTCTTTTCATTTTTGTTAAGCCATGTGGTTTGATGACTAACTTAAGTCAATTGACACTATTATTGATGAAAATGAGATCGTAAATTTTCGACAGAATTTTTAAATTCTCTGGCAATACAATAAATTCGTAGCAGCTCGCGGCCGGGTCTGCTAGTAAATAATATAAATGTACATACCCTCAGTCTTGTATTTTCCTATTGTGAATCTAATCCTAAAATAAAATGCACGACTGGATCGTACGAACTTGCTCTTGTAACTAACAACGCTGTTAGTAGGTACAGTTTGTCCAGTTATCCTTTGAAGGATTAAATTCAATGTAGGTAAGATAACACTGATTATTAATGAATTTTGGAATACATATGATGAAAGGAATGGTTACATAGGTACCTACCTACAAATGTATATTTAAAGGGATTTCAATTATGAAGATTAGGAGGGTATTATATATAGAGAACCTAGGTATGTAGATATATACATACATATAAATGAAAGTGAATGCTGTATAGGTGGGTAAAATCGTTTTTTAAATTTATAAAAACTGCCAAAACCATCACTTTAATCGATTTCTCGAAAAAACCAAGAAAACCATTAGATGCCACCAATCTATGAAAATTTTATAAAAAAGTACCTCGAAAATTGTAGGACGGATTTTGATGAAATCCGGTTTTTTATTTTTAGTTTTTTGAAAACAAATGTTTTTCAAAATTTTGGTATAGAGTTCTTGGAGTTTATTAATATTCACGTGCCCATAAAATTTAAAATTATTTTTTTTGATTAGTTTTAAAAATATTGATCTTACAAAATAAAAAATTCAAAAATTAATTTTATTTAAAGTTATAAAAAGTTATTTAAAATTTTAATACGCAGAATAAGTTTGGCTACCTAGGTCTTCTGAGATATAAAATTTGACAGAAATCCAATGTATAGTTACCGAGAAAGCCAAACATCTATAAAACAGTTATATGCAAAGTACCGTTAATAGACTTTTCACGTAAACTTAGTTCATATCAAATGATAGCTATTACCAACAAAAAAATTCTCAAAATTTTTTATCAAAATCGTTGTAGCCGTTTTCGAGAAAAATAAGATTTTCCTGTAAGGTGATATGGCAGGTACCTTTATTTTTAGGCCTAAAAATAAAATTTCAATTTAACCTCTGAGGAATGCCCAAATAATCACACATACCAAATTTGAAGATAATCGCTTAAGCCGTTTAGGTTGCAGCTCGTTATGCACACAGGCGGACAGACTGACAGACAGACAGACATTTTTTGTCGATCACTTTTTTAGGATTCTCTATGATCGTAATGTCAAGTTTGATCGTTAGATTTTTTTTACGAATGCATAACTTGCCTTATAAACGGTGATTTTTTAAGAGCTTGGTTTTTGAAAATTCAAAAAAACACAGAAACTTGTAAAAAGTGAATGAAATTTTTATTTGGATCGATAAACCAATTTCTGCCATTTACTTTTTAAAAATAATTTCACTTAAATGTTGCTCGCGGCTACGCTTCAGGTGGTCCATTCTGAAGGTCCAATTTTGGCAAACTTTTTCACACATTTCGGCCGGAATCTCACCAATGACGCGTTCAATGTTGGCTTCCAAGGCAGCAATCGTGTTTGGCTTGTCCCCATAGACAATAGACTTAACATAGCCCCACAAAAAATAGTCTAACGGGATCAAATCACATGATCTTGGTGGCCAACTGACTGCGCCAAAACGTGAGATCAACTGCTCACCAAATTCGCCTCTCAATTGATGCATGATTTCGCGTGCAGTGTGGCATGTGGCACCGTCCTCTTGGAACCACATGTCGACTGAGTTCAATTCTTGCATTTTCGGCAAAAAAAAATCTGTTATCATCGAACGGTACCTTTCTCCATTGAACGTAACCCTGCGGCCTTCATCGTCCTTGAAGAAGTACGGCCCAATGATGCCGCCTGCCATTAACTGCACCAAACAGTGCATTTTTCGGGATGCATTGGTAGCTGCTGAATTGCCTCTGGCTGCTCTTCACTCCAAATACGGCAATTCTGCTTATTCACGTATCCATTAAGCCAAAAATGAGCCTCTTCGCTGAAACGGACGTAGCTTGCGAAACACATTTTTCACAGAGCACGAATTTTGATAATAAATTTCAATAATTTGCAAACGTTGTTCAGGCGTAAGTCTATTCATGATGAAATGGCAAACAATACTGAATCGAAATGTCAAATGTTCGTGGAATTTGTCATGTGTGATCTGTCAAAAATATAAACGTCAAAAACCAAGTAGCAAAAAAATCACCCTTTAGTACCTATAATCGCAAGTAACATAGTACCTATAATCGCAAGTAAAAATTAAATAAATAATAGCTTTCTTCATTTTTTTTAACATAATTTGTATGCTTCTATGTATACCTATAGTCAAAGCTTCAAGCATTTCTCATCTCTTTTGCTTCATCTTTTTTGTCGTTAGATCACAAAAGTTGTTTTTGAAAAAAAAAATAATTTGGCTGGGACTTAACAGGTATGTAAGTGCAAATGTAATTTATACCCTCTTCCTCAAATATTTATTTTTTCTCCAGAAGTACGCTTATTTTTTAATTTGGGAGTTTATGTATCTTTAATTACTGTTGGAACATGCCTTAAGAAGAAAGTGAAACAAATTTAAAATTGCGTAATTTTAATTAGAGTTTGTTACAATCAACAAAAAGGGCAAAAATAATTGCCTGGATGATGACTTAAACATCAAACAGTTGAATTGTTTTAGGTAATTTTTTGTAGGATATAGCAAGGGAATAAATGGATGTCGTTCAATGGCAACTTCCTAAATTTATTTTACGTAACTGGAGAATTGCCAATTTAAAAACCATTTATCGACAATAATAGACAGTTTCAAAAGTTCCGGTTAAAATTTTGGATACTTAGATATCAGACACATACCGCAGATAAAGGTATCTGTTGTTTTTACTTGCGATATACATAGGTGCTTAGAATATAGTATAGGTCAAAATTAGCATTTGGGAAAAAATAAAATAGGTATATGACTAGATCGAATGAACGTGCTCTTATGTTCGATCATATCGTATGCAAAAGGTTTCTATTAAGAATCTAAATATATGTATTTTCAAAGTCGTTTTTTTATTTAATTTGTTATACACAATTTTTTTCTAAAAAAACTTGGTATGAGAATTTAAAATATTTAATAATATAAACTTAAAACAAAATTAAAAAAAAACGCCCGTTTTTTCAAAGGTTGCATTTTCAAACAAAAAAAAATATATATTTTTTTTTTAAATCGAAAAAATTATTTTTACGAAAATTTTGGCATGTAGTATTATTTATAATTTGAATGATATTTTGTTGAAAAATTTTGATCGAAATCCGTCAAGCCAAATGGTTGTATGGCAGCCACCTGACATACTCTCCAGAGCTAATCTCTCGAAATTTGAAAAACAATCTTATAAGCATCTTTAAGGTCCCATTACTATCCTTAGAGTTAATTGCTTATTACGAAACTTAAATTAATCTCATAACGTTTTTTTAATAAGAACTTAGCTCTCTACAATTGTCAAATAATTTAAATCTTATACTTATAACAAATTTCCCCCCCCCCTAAAACAAGATTCCAAGAACTTAGAGTTTTATAAAAATCTGTTTATGAAATTTCAGCGCCTATATATCTTCAATCCCATAGCAACGGAGTTATCGGAGTCTAAGTTATTTTAAAATTCTATAACGAACCTTATACAATTTTTATGGTATACAACATTTTATTACAGGATTCTAATAGGAGTTGCGGTTTTCCAATTGGCACACGGAATCACAAAATTCCTCGTAGACAGGGTCGTAGTCGAGATTATTAAATGGGTTTGAATTGTCTTTTTTCAATTTTCCGAAATGTGTTTATTGTTCTATAGGTTATTTCAAATATTTGAAAAAGCAAGTCTTTCACGACCAAAAATGAACACATAGCAAAAAGCTAAGCATTCAGCATTTGTTTTCAAAGGGCTGTGGATTTTAGTACAAGATCGGCCGTCACCGTCGCCATGGACTAAAACGTGTCGTCTAAAAAGAAACACTTTTATAATTTCGTAAATCTAATTTACAAAAAATGTATGATAAGTATCTACACTTGAATATTTTTTAAGAAATGTAGCAAAACTCGACAAATATTTCACACTTTTCTTGGCAAACAACTGTAATAAATTGGCATTCTTCGTTCGTTCTATGATAAAAACAAATTCATGTTTTACTTTTGTAGCTGAGTCCCCTTTCCCTTACTACGTCCGTAATTAATAGTTCTCTATAATAGAGTATATAGCATGTATTATATGTACGATATTATCTCGCTCGCTCTTTTTTAAATAATCCCATAATATAATGAAAATTCGCAGAAGAAGACTTAAAATAAACTTAATAAGTACCTGAGTAAAAGTGGAGGAAACAAAACTCTTATAGTGGTCTAATTGTAAGTATTAAAGGATTCTCTCATCTCAACAGCAGCCATATTTAAGTACCCAGAGCATTATATTCTGAGTATTTTGAGGGTTACCACACATTACAAAAGGCACGAGTACGATAACTTTGGCGCCAAGATATAATAACGGTTTTTGGTAGAGGGGCTTAATACAAGCATTTTTTACTACGGGAGGGGGGGTCTATCTCCCCTCGTTTAGGCGGGAGGGGCAATTTTATAAAAATTTACTTAAAATCTTTAAAAAAATATTAAAAAAGAACGGCAACACCTACCGTTATAAATTATACCTTTTTCAAAAGTCAGAACTCTACAATTTATAATAAATTTTAAGTAAAGTTGTTTCAGTCAATAGTTTTTGAAAGAATTGACTTCAAACTCAAAATTTATGAAAAAAAGTTAAAAAAATCACTTTGAGTATTATTTTTCTCATGATTATAAACACCAATAAAGAAGTAATTGATGCAGTTAACTGTTCTGATTATTTTTTAATCAAACACTGAAAACTATTCGTTTCTATGTTTTCTAGTTTTTGAGAAAATTGAAAAACAAAACAAAATAATTTTGTATCAGATGGGTGCATGTAAAGTGTCTTTTGCATGTAAAGAATCTGGATTTAAAAAAATAATTGATATTATATACATAAACGTATGTACATATGTCATGTCCATTTCAATCTCTTTTTTCTAAATATTTGAGCATGAAAATTTATTGCATTATAAAAAAAATTGCATTACCTTTACGACAACACAACGGCAGCAAATTCTCATAGTTTCTTAATATGCACATATGTTTGTGTCATACATAGATATGCATATAACTATGTACACACATATAATGCAGCCACAGTAAAAAGTATGTATATAGTTAGATCATAAAAAACAAGACCAAGCATTCGATGTTTGTACCGTTATTTGTATACAGGTTTGGTGCAGGTTATTGTTTACCAAAGCCATTCTTCATTTAACGTTTGAAAGAGTAGTGTTTCCTTTTTAAGAATGGCGGCTAAGCATCCACTTCTTCACCCAAAATTAAATAATTTTTCGATTTTTTGTTCGTTTGGGGATTTGGTGTCAACAAACGAAAAAAGTATCCCGTTTTTAGAAGAAATCGGGTTAATTTCCTCCAAAACGTCTACTCCACCTCTGTGTTGTGATATTTTAATGACCGTGGAAAATTCAAAAAGTGCAAAGTTCGGTTGGTAAATAACCGCATTAACTGTAATAAAATCACAAAGGTATATATGAAATTTACGATGCAAACAGTGAGATGCCTAAGGGGGGGCATGCTGCCCCCCTGCAACCCCCCTGCTTGGGCTCACTATAAGCTTTGGGAGGGTGAAAATTTTATTATATGCAAAGTTTCTTTAAAATTAAAGAATCTTTTGGGTTTAAAGAACAAGTATAGTTTTACTATTTTTCAATTACATATCTTAAAAACTAGAAGACATAAAAAGAAGTAGTTTTCTGTATTTAATAAAAAAATAATTGGAGCAGTTAACTACATCAATTATTTTTTTTATCGATATCCATAATCATGAGAAAAATAATATTCAAAGTGATTTTTGTAACTTTTTTTTCATAAATTTTGACTTTGAAGTCAATTATTTCAAAAACTATTGACTGAAACAACTTTACTTAAAATTTATTATAAATTGTAGAGTTCTGACTTTTGAAAAAGGTATAATTTATAACGGTAAGTGTTGCCGTTCTTTTTTAATATTTTTTTAAATATTTTAAGTAAATTTTCAGAAAATTGCCCCTCCCAGCATAATACTACGTTTTCACCTACCACTTAATCCAGATTTAAGTAGATTAACACTAAATCCTCTTTGAAATCTTCTGAGAACTGAAGATTTCCCATACAAAATTTTATTCTCCTCAAAAGTAGATTAGAAATTAATCTCATTGAAATCTTCTTCGAAGTAGAAGATTGTCAAAAGAAACAAACCTTATTTCATAGAACGCGCCTATTTTAATGTTTTTTCCTCCGTTGCCATTCCAAAAAAAAAAACCTATCCAAAATTATTTAATTTGTTTTTGTCTCGTGAAATTAGTCGTTGCCTTCGAATTCTGTTTTATTTATATCTTCTTTATATATAAAAAAAATGTTGTCAAAAACGTATGACGCTAATGATCTCAGTTGGCGTTCGACCATTTTCAATATACTTTTTTGTTATGAAAGATATGGTCGAGAAAAAGGTTTTAAGATACGCGCTATGTGCTTATCTGTATTGGTTTTCGAATTATGGCTCTTTTGTGAGCTATTAAAATTTAAAAATGCTTACTAAGATTGTTAAATCTCATGCACATAAACATAAACAAATATATATATATACGAAAAAAATGTTATCAAATACGTATAATTCCTGATTTCGCTTTTGTTAGTTCAGCCGGGCATTTGTTTGACATAAACTACTTTGCGTTTGTTCAATACACATCGTTTGACCGCTGAGTGAAAATTCGTTTCTGTGTTGCGTAAAAATTTAAAAGGATTTCTTAATAATACGTTTTGAATACAATAATATGGTACGTCCACGTAGTAATTTGGGCCGATCAATTTGGATAGTTGCAGCTAGAAGAGTAGCCAGAGCTGCTCAAACAGATCATGAACGAGCTGATGTTAATGCGGTTAATCGGCAGCGTAATGTCCGTGTGAAAGCTGCACAACGAATAAATTTGGTGTGTGGTGCATTTACGAATTGGATTAATGACTGGTGTGTGCAGTCATTCAAATTTAAACATGAAACTCTTGGATTGTGTTGTGGCAAAGAAGTTTACGAGATATATATTAGATGACGCTGTGCTGCGTTCAATGCCACAACCCGATACATTGCGTTATACTAACTAGTGTACTATTTTTCTTGCTACAATTGATTCGAGTTTTGAGTATTATTACACTGATTCCGATCTAACTTTGGACGACGTACACGTCTTACAATAATTAATCAGAATGTCCGTGATAATCAAACGCAAGAGGTGAGTACAGAAGATATAAATGGAGACCTGCTCATATTTCCCAGCTTCGAACTGCACAATCACCACCACAAATTCGACAAAATAGTTATTAGAAGAAGAAAAGGTATAAATGTAAACTTCAATCGTGCTGCTTTAGAATACGATTGCGCAATCGCATTAACTTGCTCGATGCTCCCGGTGGGAGATGCAAGATATTCGTCACTTAGTTGATTCTAGCGACAATTCGGGCAAGATGTCTTTCGTTGCCTATTGCATCCCATGGCATCTATGTATCTCATTGATACCACACCGTTTGAAGGCGGTCAAAATGCACATTTCCCTTTGAAACTGGCCACAAATACGAGTGGCATTGAAGAACGACCCAACGGCAGCAGAATTCTCAAGACAACTGCTAGCGCTTTGCAATGGCCAAATTTCAGTTGGTGTCTCGATTGGATTGATATCATTTGCGACAAATTTTTGCGAATTAACAATATCGAAAGAGAAACTCATCACCAAAGTAAAGTGTTCCCCGGAATTCCAAAAAATTATAGAAATCTCGATTGGATTTGTGAACGGGCAATACTACCAGCGAAGAAAAAGAACGTCGTCGATAGCATGGTAAACGGTCTCTTGTTTGTTTTTTGCGCCGGAAAACAAATTGAAAAACATTGTTTATCATATCACTCTCTTTATTTTTATTCCATTCAAATAAATCACAAATTTGATTTGATTTGGCATAATATGCATAGTGTCTGTTGTTCCCCCACACCCTAGTCCCATACAATAAAAATAAATACCTCCTAAATTTGTGTACAATATTAATCCAAATTAAGAATCAAGTTGCCAATATAATTAAATATATAATCATATTAAAATCATAACGTGCTGTGCGTCGCAGAAACATAAATTCAGTGATTGTACAGTGCATACATACCTATACCTACCTACATACAGTGTTAAGCAGAAAAAAAAATCAAAACAAATCAACGACACCACACAGTGCATATGAGAATCTTTTCCATTTGAGATGGGGCAACGTTGAACCACACCGGGCATCCGTAGGCAATCATCGGCTTGATGAGGGCCATGTAGCAAATCACCTTCACCCTGCTGTCAAGACGGCTGCTATAAAACAATCGTTTTGTTAGGGCAAAGGCTCCCCTAGCCGTGGCCAAAGCAGCACCTATATGTCTTTCGAAATACAGGTACTGATCCAACCAGATGCCAAGGTACTTTACTACACTTTTACTCGCCAGTGGATGTCCATGTGGCCCTACGATCACCAGCTTGCGCCAGTTCTTTCTCGTATCCCTTGAGCCGCTAGACAACGGAGTCCTAAACAAAATAGTTTCTGATTTCTGGAAGTTGATTTTCAACTTCCAGTCATCAAAATATCGCTGAATCTTGTCGAAGTCACTCTGCAAGAGACTTTTGATGACCTCGACTGTATTAGCTGTTCTGTACGCAATTAGATCGGGAACTCTATGTTTTATCGAAAACCAGTTCACAGTGTCACGTTTCACCGCCGATTTTCTAGTGCATTTATTTAATACTTTTATTTTTGAGCGACATTAGCCACTACCCTTAATACTTTGAAAAGTATTAAGGCGGACTTTTTTAAAAATATTTTATTTTTGGAATTATTTTTTAGATTTCACATGGTGGCGGAAAGTATTTAAGCAGTTGTGATTGTAGGGGAATCTTCAGTTCTTATTAGAACTCCGAAGAGGTACAAGCTCTTAGAGAGATATAAATAGATTATGGTCTTTTATTGAGTGATGGTACGTAGGAACAGGACTTGGACGACTTTTCGGACGTGGTGAAATGGCCTTTGTCACGTGAACGCTTAAAGTGGATTTTAATCGTCTTGAAAAATGTACTCATAAAATGCAAAATTGAGATGATATTCAATCTAAAGCTGAAAAGCGTTTAAAATGGGTTTTAAGCGTTTAAAAAAAATTTTGCTTACACCATGTAAACTGACTGAAATTTGAAAAAAAAAATATTTTTTTCGACTAAAAACGCCTAAAATGGCTTTTAAGCGCTTAAACAATCCCAAAATTCCCTTAGAACGCTTAATTGTAAGCGTCCTAACCAAACCCCCAGCCGAAATCCATCAGCAGATTAGTAAGTGAAAACGCTTAAACTGCTTTTTAAGCGTAAGAGCAGTTTCTCTTACGCTTAAAAAACGCCTAAGCACTATCACCTAGCTACCACGAAATTCCGCAATCATTTTATATCTCCTGGGAGGTCTTGCCTCCATGGAGTTCCAATATGAACTGAATTTTATTTGGAAATTACACTTCCTTATATAATGGTCGGTTCGTTCATGTTGATTCTCACAGATTAATATGCACCTCAACAAATATTTTCCAATTGCTTTTAAGAAAAATATTTAAATCTGCAAAAACTTTGTATACACCCAGACCCAACCCCACCCCAAATCTTATAATTGGCCCAGGCAGGTGGGTGGAAGGGAGGCAGCATGCCCCCCCTTACGCGTTGAGCTTTCTGTACGCCGTGAACATTAAACTTAAACAAAAATCAAATACAATTTGATTTCTTTTGGTTTCCAGCTAAGCTTTATATGAAACTAAATGTTCAATTTTTGTAAACGTATCTAATATCTCTTTACAAATGTTTGGTCGTTCTGAAAAGGACAGATTGGTAAATTAATAAAAATAATATTAATTTATATTTAACTCAAATTAATATTCGAAGCCACATTTATCGATTTTAGGCTTTAAAATAGCCGTAATTTTGAAAAAAGACCAAAACCAAAAAAAGATAATCAATTTATATCTCTTATATACTTATATGTGTGTTCTTAAAAGAACAATTATCTCCTGCATCCATGACAAGATAGATCGCATCCGATCCGCCAATACAAATTGTTCTTACCAACATTCACTAAACCTCACAACTTCCACTTACGAAAACTACACTTCACTTTTCACTACACCGAACAACTTAGAATAATAAGAAATGTACCTATTCATATTTCTTTAACGTACCTATTTATAACTAAGAGATGAGGCCTCCACGGAGTTCTAATAAGAACTGAAGAAATTACAAAATAATCCCTCCTTTTATACTATTCTGCTGATACGTTTTCTTTAAATCAGGGAAGTCGTCTGCGTACTAGGAAAACTTCGTTCATGTTGATTCTCATACAATCGAGTGACCAAATGTATGGGAAGCAACAATTTATACAGGGCCGGTATAAGGTATTGAATTCGTATTGAATTCGTATTGAAAAAGTAGGACTGCGCGATGAAAAGTGGCACTATAAAACGTGACGCAATAAAACGTAGCCAACCCAATTAGATCGTCGGCGTACGCAATTGCCTAAGTTAGACTACCTATCAGATCGCTGGTGTAAATGCTGAATAGAATCGGCGAGTTAACCGCTCCCTGCTGAAGACCATTATTAATATTAAAAATTGCGGTAGAAGTTACATTGCCACTCTTGACAACAAACTTTCTACAATTTAGCATGTCATAAAGCATATACAATAGAGGTTTACTTGTACCTAGTCTGGTAAGCTTTAGATAGAGACCTTCTAACCATACGGTGTCGAAGGCCTTCTCCAAATCAACCAGACAGGCACCCGTACACTGCTTTTTAGTTTTGTTCCATTGGATATCAGAAACCAGTTTAGACGCGGCATGAATTGTGTCATGTCCCGCCTTAAAACCGAACTGATTATCCGGGATGATATTTTTGTCCTCCGCCAACTTGAACAGGGCCCTATTAATAACCTTTTCAAATACTTTCCTGATACTTGGAAGAAGACTTATCGACCAGAGATTCAACGGATTGGAGTTGTCCTTTCCCTTTTTTGGGAGAGGGTGCACCACAGCTGTCTTCCACCGCACTGGATAATATGCATTATTCAGCGCGTTGTTAAACAGTGTTGTATAAATGTCAACTGCTTCTTGAGGCAAATGTAGTACAACGTTGGATATACCATCGACTCCTGCTGACTTCTTTTTCTTTAATGAATCGAAGATTAGCTGGAGCTCATTCTTCGAAATTAACAGGGTACTGGGCCCATTTCGGTCGGCGATTATGACGTTTGCCAAATCTTCATAATTAAACCCGGTAAAACCAAGGTTCTCAGATCGCCATTCGGTTATATCGTTCCGCAGCCAGGTGTGATGAAGCAGAGCTCTGATCTCTAGGTTATGATTAGAGCGAATGCTAGCATTCACCTTGCACACTTGCTGGAAAGCAGCCCCACATTCTCCTGCGGGTCTTCGACTATATAAAGATCATCGTCCAAGACGGCATCCTCTGGGTGTATACCTGCTGTAAATAGTACGTTTCTATTTTCTGTCGTCCTCTGGAGCTTAAGACACGGAAGATCGTTTTGATCCTTTCTTCTAAATATTTTATTAATTTTTGGGAACATACTCGGGTCGCTAGAATTAACGGCCCGAATTCTATTGTCCCAAAACAAATTAATGGACAACCTATAATTTTATTTGATCAATTGGTTGATGTTTTTGATCGACGTTTTCAGTATCCTAATCTCCAGATCTCGTGTATCAGTAAACCGTCTGTACAAGCATTTTAGTCTTGTCAGCAGTCCACTTTTTTGTCTGTGAAGTGCGTCAATGGTCGCGTTACGGTACATGTCGGTTGCGTTACGTTCTTTATATTTCAGTATTTGTCA
Organism: Philhelius pedissequus; assembly: GCA_910595825.1. Lineage (NCBI taxonomy): Eukaryota > Metazoa > Arthropoda > Insecta > Diptera > Syrphidae > Philhelius > Philhelius pedissequus. The sequence continues at coordinate 137,079,147 of OU343161.1, forward strand.
GGTTCCTGTCATTTGGTGGGTATATAATATCTGAATATAATTCGCTCAATAAGGCGTTGGAGAAGAGTGGCCAGCGCACCTTACTGTAATTGTAAGTATGCACATTCACATACTCCTCCAAATCCATAAGATCTTTCGGAAATTGTATTATGGCGGCGAGGCCGCAGTGGTCACTGTCGTACTCGATCATTTGTAAACAATTTCTTGGTCGTTGACCCACAGTGTCAGCAATTGATAGTCTTGCGTCCTTCAGCAATAGATCCAGATAGGCACCACTTCTTGGAAACGATGGCCTTCTGTAGCAAAAAGGTCGATTCGATACTCAATGTTGTATTGACCCATCCAATTATACAGATAGTTACCTCGAGGATTTTGTATTTGATTTAACCAATCTATGTGTTTGGCGTTTAAGTCACCAGCCAATATGTAAAAGTTCTATTCCGGGCTCAGTCTTAAGCATTCAAAAAGTTTTTCAATCGCTGTTATAAACTGGGTGGGCTGAGGTATTTCCAGTGCATAGGCAGCAATTGAATACATTCGCTTCCCCTGTTGGAGTTGAATGCATATGATGGATGCCTCTAATGTCCGAAATTTTCGTACATCACTATTATATATTATCTTATGACTAATGCCTCCACGAATAAATATTGCGACGCCTCCTCTTTGAGTGGAGTTGGGTCGGTCTCTTCTTACGATATTGTAATTGTTATTAGTCAATTTAGGTTTCTGATTAAGCTTAGCTTCGCTAGCCAAAAACACATCTAGACTTAGGTCTTTCAGCAATTGTAATAAATTCGCTCTACGTTCGGTCCTAATCAGTGAATTTACATTCACAGCTAGGATGTTAAAGGACCTCTCCGCCAGCGCGCCCTTAACCTCTAAGTTGTGTTAAGCGCGGCAAAACAGAGTAAAGATGATCCACCCTAGTCGCCCTCTCCTTGATCTGGTTTTGAAGGCCTGTCAACTGGCCTTGGATGGCCAGCAGGATATCTTCCTGTGCCGCAGGCGCCTTAGGCACGGGGACAGTTGGGCTACCTTTGGTGCAGGCTGTACCGTGCTCCCCCTTCCTGACGCCATATGGGCGTAAGAAATTTGGGGGTTGACGGGATTTGTTGTAGGAGGGCGCACTATTAGGCGTTTCTCTACCACTGTTTGCTTTGCTGCTTTATTGTTCTTCCCCATCCCCGATAATTAGCGGGGTGTCCGCCGCCTCGTCAAAGTGCACATTTAAGCTGGGTCCTATCTTCGACCCGTTCCTTCCATAACTTACATTCATCTGCATCGTGGTTCTCTCGACACTTAACGCAGCGTGACTGCATTTCGCAGTTTACTGCTGCCTGGCCTAACCTTTGGCAACGCATGCATTGAAGCATTTCGCCGCGTCTTTTTAATTTATCCCAAGTTACATCCTGGTAGTTGAGAACGGAGATACACCTCAAACTATCCAGTTTGCTGTTGGGTGATAGCTGCACAAGGAAGAAGGGAAGGTTCCGCTTCTTCCGCCTAGCTCTAACTGTAGTGAACGGGTTGGCCCCGATGAAATCGAAATCGTCATTCGCTTTTTGCGGAGTTCATTTAAGAGCACCTGTGGTTCCGTGCAGTAATCTGTGCCCTTTAATAAGACCGTTTGAAACTTTTCGGCCTTAGGGGTGAAGCTAAAGAATTCTGGGGTGGATGCTTTTAGTAATGCTTTAATTTTTGTATGATGTTCCATTGTGAAGCAGTGGATATCATTTATATCATAACTTAATCTTTTTATAGTAAAGTCGTGACTTATGGCCGACTTACATAGACTTATGGTCTCCTGCATCTCCATTTTATATGTATTGATGGGTGGCACTTTCTCTTGTATTTTATTCGGCGGCTGTGGCTGCTGCTGTTGGCTCTGCTGCTGCTGTGGTTTTTTCTGCTGCTGCTGTTGTTTCTGCCGCTGGTGCTGTTGATTCTGATTCGGTTGTTGTTGCTGTGTATGCTGCCGTTTTTTCTGCTGCTGTTGTTGTTGTTGTTTTGGCTAGTGCTGTGGATGTAATTTTTGCAGCTGTTCTTTTGACTACTGCTGTTGTTGCGCTTCTTGTTGGTGCATCAGTAGCGACTTCTTTTCCTCGAGCTCTTTCCTTTCTCTCTCACGGAGTGGATCTTTCTTGCTTTTAAGCGTGAGTATAAGGGGCTCCAGATGTGATTTGAGACGCCGTATTTCCGCCTCCACTGCTCCAATTTGTTCAAGCATATCTTGTTCCTCGTTATCTTCCTCGGCCGACGCCTCTGACGTGGAGAGGTTCACAAAGGCATTGCTATCGTCCGTGGTAAAGTGCCCTTCTCCACCTTCTGACATGTATTCAAAACCCTCGGTTTATCCGAGGGAGACGTGTTAAGTTGTTTGGCATATGGTGCCTCTGACGGCACATTCATATCTGACGACTTCTTCATCCCAGCTGAAGTGGTAGTGCATCTCTTTTTCACTAAAGTGGCCGCTGATGTTGCCGTTGTTTTAATATCGGCTGATGTTTTTGTTGTTGCTATTATTGTTGCTACTGATGCAGTACTCGAAACTGAAACATCTTTCGATGTTCTCGCAGCTGATCTTGTTTTTGGCTTCATCGTTGTTACTGAAACACCTTTCGATGTCCCGGTACTGAGACTCCTCCTCCTTATCTTATTCGTATTTTCCCAGTCAATAAAATTTTCCACATCCCGATTGTGACAAAAAGCTTGCAGATTTTTTATGTCCGGCGGGGACTTGAACTGGCGACCCTTAGCACTGCGGTCGGCCACTACTTCCTTTGTGCTATTGCACTTGTTAGAATAGATTTGTCTAAAGATTTACTTTATCCTATATATTTATTTAGGAATCTCATGTCCTTTGCTTCTAGTGGTGCTGGTCTACTTTTTCATTTTAATTGAAAAACTTCTTGTGCCTTCATCGAGAACGCTTAGTAGAGAACGCACTTCGTATCACGCCACCGAGCCCACATGATCAGATCTAACCTAATGCAGGTTTTTTTCTGTTTATCAATTGCATTGAAGCGACTAGCGCTTTTATTAGCGACACAAATTTGTTGTTGTTTATTCGGGTTCTTTATTATTTTCTTCTTACTCGTTTATAAACCAACATTTTGTATTGTTTATATAGGAGAGAGATTTTTATGTGAAAGATTTTGAAACTGGTCATTTTTATTGGTATTATATTCAGTTTTTGTATGATTACATGATGCGAAGTGCGTTGGCTACTAAGCGGCTGCTCATGGTTCAATACACGATACAATACAAGAAGTTTTTTCAATAAAAATGAAAAATTAGACTAGCACCATCGATCGACCTTGGCAAGTCGTGAAATAGCTGTAATTCCAGCCAAACATAATTGAGAAAAAACTTGGTGGTAGCACACTTAAGTTGTTGTTGGGCATTCAAAGTCATTAAATTACTCTGTTTCAAATTGAATACTTTTTTCGATTGGAATATGTTTTTTCTTCAAATTGAGGAAATTAATCCATTTGAAGAATTTTCTTCATTTTAATTTAATTTTAACTGTTCTCGAAGTGAAAAGTGTTCAATCTTTTAAGTGAAGTTGTGCTGTAAAGTTGGTCGTCGTGCCAATTTAAGTTGAAAGTGAACAAACAAAATACGGAAAAGAATTTATAAAGCAAGTATTAAGTTGTGTTTTTGATATTCCAGAAACATAATAAATAAGATTTATAAGTAAGACATACATATGTGGTTTAAAAAAATAAAATGTATATTCCAATACATTATTTTTTTTAGGTAATTAATAATAATAAATTCTAATAAAAAAAATATTAAGGGATTCAAAATTACATAGCTTCATGAGAGTAGGATCCTGTGTAGCTGCATGTGAGGAGGAAATCCTTCGAGGGCAGAATAAAAACAAAAACATACAACCATTAGTTATTGTATCTGGAGAAGTGTTGCCGCCAAAGGACATTTTGACGGAATTAAATATAAACAAAACGCGGTTATTCCGGCAATTTATTTATGCTTTGAAATCCTTGTTCAATTTGGAATACCCATGTCATCTACTTTGGTTTTGTCTTTTATCCAATCCTTTTTTATAAACGTTTCCAACAAAAAATAAAATGCACGACTGGATCGTACGAACTTTCTCTTATAGCTACTCCTTTTGTGTAGCTAACCACTGACGCTGTTAGTAGGTATAGATAGTCTAGTAACCATATGCAGGTTTGAAGGAGGGTTAGGTAAGAATACCTTGATTCTTAATATAATGAATTGTGGAATATATGATTAAAGGAATGGTTACATAGACAATTTTTTTTTTTCACATTTTGGTATGCAGTTTTTTAGAGCTTATTAATATACATGTGATTATAAAATTTAAAATTATTTTGTTGATTAGTCTTAAAAATATTGATTTTTGGAAAAAAAAAAGTTTTAAGAATTAATTTTTATTAGAAAGAAAAAGCTATTCAAAATTTTGATATGCAGAATTAGTTTGGCTACTTAGATCTTCTCAGACGCAAAATATGAAGGAAATCCAATTTACCGTTACCGCGATATCCCAAAAATTAAAAAAAAACGATATATGAAAGGTGCCGTTATTAGTCTTTTTCCGTAAACTTGGTTCATTCTAAATGATAGTTATTGCCAACAAAAAATTCTCAAAATTTTGTTATCAAAATCGTTGGAGCCGTTTCCGAGAAAAATAGGATGTTCCTTCAAGGTCATATTGCAGCTACCGTTATTTTTGGGCCTAAAAATAAAATTTCAATTTCCCCTCTGAGGAATTCCAAAAGAATCACACATGCCAAATTTGAAGGTAATCGGTCGACATACAGACGGACACACTAACAGACAGACATTTTTTGCCGATCACTTTTTAGAACGTCTCTATGATCGTAATGTTATGTTGATTGTTAGAATTTTTTTTACGAATGCATAACTTGCCTTATAGTACCTATAATCGCAAGTAAAAATAATTTGACCTTAAAAAATGTGTATTTCTTTGATTTTCAGGAGATATTTTTCATAACAACGAACGTTCAGATTATCGGATTTAATTGACAGATTTCGTCTGAAACACATGAATATGAAAATATGAAAGAAATAACCGATGGTCGATAATAAATTATCTTGATATTATGTAACGTGACGGCTAATGGTACATATGTACATATGTACATATATATATTCAATGCAAAACAGGTCTATCCGGTAAATTATATAATCTGAACGCCCCTTTCGTGAAAATATTTTGGGGCAGGAATATTTTCAGGCATACTTTTCGTGGTTTGTATTCACCGATTTATACAGGTAGAGATATTTTTCGCATATGTCTGTTTTATTGTTTAAAACAAAAATATTTTGAGTAATAACAGACGTTCGAATCTTAACAAGCTGTTATGACAAGCATACAATTGTCAATTCGTTAAAATAAAGAAAAATATGCCATTAATTCAAGAAATAAGAGTGTATTTGAAGAAAAAGAGTATTAAATCGAAGAGTATTCAATCAATTTCACGACACTCAAGTGCGTTAAACTGAAGAAAAATTCATCAATTTGAAGAATGCGATGCATGGAGTTGATCAAATAGATGTGTCAAAATGAAATATTATTGTTGTTGATTAGAAGAAAACTGTGCATCAATTTGAAGAATATTTATTCAATTTCAATCAAATAAAACCTCAAGATGAAGATTTTTTTATCAATTTGATGAAAGTATTACTTGAAAATGATGGAAAAATTAAACACAATTTGTCAAATTGAAGAATACCTTTTCAATTTAATAATATAAATAAGTTTAAATAAAGAAATCTTTATTACATTGATGAACATTTCTTCAAAATGAAAATAACGTTATGTTAAGTTGAATAATGATTATTAACTAAATTTCAAGAAAGAACGATGAAACAAATTTAATCAATTTGACAAAATTTTGTGGATTTAACACCACAACGAAAAATTGTATGCATTTCTTCAAAATGACAATATTTCTTGAATATAACCACATTTTCATCAAAAACAACGGATAGGTTTCACTGACCGCATATTGATCACCCTTTCTTCAATTCTACTACTTTTTCTTCATTATGACTACCAAATTTGGCTCAATTTATAAAGAAAAAGTTGAAATTATGAAATTTGGCCTACAGGGGGTTTCGCCACCCAGTTCTTATAAATTATTACCATTTCAATGGAACACTTGCAACTTATGAACATTGGTAGACAAGTAGTGAGATCTAAGAGTGCGCCAAGTTCTAAGTCTTAATGTTAAATATCAAATATTTTAAGTAGAGTAATATGGAGGAACCTCAAAATTATAAGAGAAATCTGTTATTTAAACTTGAGTAATTAGGTAATAAAAGAAAACTTGCCAAGTAAACCAACACAATTAAAGTCAGTAATCATTAAATAAAAGATTTATCTGATAATTTTGAGGTTCTTCCTTACTTAAAATATTTGATATTTAACATATATAAACATAGAACTTGACGTAGTTTTAGATCTCACTACTTTTTACGGCTGACTTGTACGCAAGGGTTTTTGTAAACGGTGATTTTTTAAGAGCTTGGTTTTTGAAAATTCAAAAAAACACAGAAACTTGTAAAAAGTGAATGAAATTTTTATTTGGATCGATAAATCAATTTCTGCCATTTACTTTTTAAAAATAATTTCACCTAAATGTTGCCCGCGGCTACGCTTCAGGTGGTCCATTCTGAAGGTCCAATTTTGGCAAACTTTTTCACACATTTCGGCCGGAATCTCACCAATGACGCGTTCAATGATGGCTTCCAAGGCAGCAATCGTGTTTGGCTAATCCCCATAGACAATAGACTTAACATAGCCAGACAAAAAATAGTCTAACGGGGTCAAATCACATGATCTTGGTGGCCAATTGACTGCGCCAAAACGTGAGATCAACTGCTCACCAAATTCGCCTCTCAATTGATGCATGGTTTCGCGTGCACTGTGGCATGTGGCACCGTCCTGTTGGAACCACATGTCGACCGAGTTCAATTCTTGCATTTTCGGCAAAAAAAAAATCTGTTATCATCGAACGGTACCTTTCTCCATTGACCGTAACCCTGCGGCCTTCATCGTCCTTGAAGAAGTACGGCCCAATGATGCCGCCTGCCCATAAACCGCACCAAACAGTGCTTTTTTGCGGGATGCATTGGTAGCTGCTGAATTGCCTCTGGCTGCTCTTCACTCCAAATACGGCAATTCTGCTTATTCACGTATCCATTTAGCCAAAAATGAGCCTCGTCGCTGAAACGGACGTAGCTTGCGAAACACATTTTTCACAGAGCACGAATTTTGATAATAAATTTCAATAATTTGGAAACGTTGTTCAGGCGTAAGTCTATTCATGATGAAATGGCATACAATACTGAATCGAAATGTCAAATGCTCGTGGAATTTGTCATGTGTGATCTGTCAAAAATATAAACGTCAAAAACCAAGTAGCAAAAAAATCACCCGTTATAAAGAAGAACTTGGCAACTTTTTTTATCATTTATGTTTTTGGTGTGATTTCCTTATTTCATCAGGGTTTATTTATTCAATGTTTGTATTAAATCTCATCATACCCATTAAAAACTATCAGCATGGCATCCTCCCATCATCGACGGCAATTACATCAATTTAAAACAAATAATAAACATAATAATGATATAAAACAAAAAGAAAAACTATCTATTATTATGCAATAATGACATTATATCCTAGCTCATGTTTCAGTTTTCAGGACTTTTATTAATTGATTATTGAATAGTAACTGCCTTAGATAACCAAAACAAATCTAGACCTTTATACCTCTTTGCACAAAAACCTTGACGTACGTACTTAATCAACACAATTCTTGCAAATGTACTCGTAAGTCTTCTGTCCATCCGAATACCTACTCAAGCAAAAAAAAAATCAAATAAAACAAATTTAAAAAAACAACAAAACGAGTCCCGATCCCAACCAGTTTCATTCTTCTTTTTTTATGGGGATGTTGCAGAAGTCATGCACTATTGCATCTGGTACCTATCGTCTCTAAAATAAAAGTTTAACTTTCGCTTTCATTGGACTTATACTGTTGCAGTTGAATTTAACGCAAGGGGCATCTTCCACAATTATTAATGTACAAGCCATTAATGCCACAAAGATGTAACATTTTGTTTTTGAATCTTATCGATGGATTCCCAGTATAGGTATAAGTGGCCATCGTCAACTTATGCCAATGATAAGACATTAATGTATAATATAGTGACATAATATACATGGTTCAACTGAGTGGGAAAAAAAAGTGGTACCTATGTACGGGTTCAGACGCACACCCATCGAAACTCATAAGCGATGATATTAAAATACCATACTCGTTGTCAATTTTCATTTCATAGATAGATAGATAGATAAATTATTTATAATTATTAATTAATTAACAATGAGTTTAATACCTTAATTTTAAGACATGGCTTAAAGCTCTGCCCGAGTTTGACTAACTTAATACAAGTATTTAAAAAGATTCTCTAATAATCTATATTTATATGCTTTTTCACAATGCTTAGATAACTGATGCCTGAATTCTCTTAGTATTGGACACCTTCCCCAGAAATGATAGATGTCCTCTCTCTCTCGTAAATTGCACAGAGAACAAAAAATTTCTTTATGTGGGGTATAATTTAAGTCCAAGATTTCCCCTCTGGCTTTGAAAATTGTTGAGATCGTTTTGTTAGAGTACTTTTCGTTGAAATAATTGTTTTCATATAGGTTCTGATCCAGACTGGCATATATTTCTCTGTGTACCGAACTTTTAACATAGTCGATGCTATCAGCAAGCATTTTTTTATCGATCGCCATAAGGAGATTATTAAATTCTTCTTTCCATTGGCTGATGTTATCCTTAGTTATCCTCAAATTGTATCCACAGAACTCCGCTAACGACATCAATTCCTCGTAGAACAATATTTTTGAATTTATAATGTGATTGGCCATGCGTTTAATCAGCCTCTTATCATCTAAGGATACGCATTTTAAAATGTGGTTGAATTGTAATCTTAATGTGTCCACAAATAATGGCGAAATACCCGTTTCAACGAATGGCATATCATTTGGAGTAATCTGCGTTAATTTAAAAATCCTCTTTAGAAAGAAGCGGAGTAGTTTTTCTACCCTATCGTACTGTTTATAGCCCCAAACTTGGGCACCATACAACATTATTGACTTAGAAACGGCCTGGAAAATTTGATATTTTATTTTCATGGATATATTTTTATCTTCTCGCCAATTTTTCCATGCTAAACTTATTGCTGTGTTCGATGTTGCAAGTTTTTCTTTAAAATGCAGTTCCATGCTCATGTAGCTTCACAAGTTTATACCCAAATATTTGTAGGATTTAACCGTTTCTATTTCTTCTCCATGAAAAAAAAAAATCCGAAAGCTGCTTTTCGTCCCAAACTGCTGACGATGTTTTTAGGTATAGTATTTCAATCAGCCTTCCGAATTTCCTCGATACACCAACATTATACAGCTTATAGAATAGTGCCCTTCTATCAACTATATCGAAGGCTGCTTTAAGACCGACGAAGAACGCATATAACTTTTTCTTGGCCCTGATGAAGTCTTGTGCTATATATATATTTGTCAGAATAAAGATTTGGTCTGTTGTAGAGTAATTCTGGCGGAACCCTGCCTGAAATTCACTTAAGAGGTTATTTTGTGAAGTCCAATCTTGAAAGCGTTTTCCTAAAACACGAATTAGAATTTTCAAACTAGAGTTTATAAATGATATGTCTCTATAGTTTACTGCTTGGTTTCGGTCGCCTTTCTTAAAGATTGGAAAAATCACACTCTGTTGGAAGCTGTTAGGAATATGTCCTGTTTCAAAAATTCGATTGTATTCATTAGTGAGTATTTAAAGAAACGCATTAATTGAATTCTTGAAGAATTCAACTGGAATGCCGTCTGACCCCGGTGCTTTTCCATCTTTACTCTTCACTACCCAGAATCTTGCTTCTTCCTGTGTTATTCTTTTATCCAACAGTTCATATTTCGTATCCGGAAGTGCATATTCAGAACTAGGTTGGGTTATAGACTTCAGTGGATTCAGAACGGTTTGGAAGTATTGTTCCAACTGGGACGCACTTAAGTTCAGTTCAATTTTGAATTTTTCCCGTTTTTCTTGCTGAGCAGTTTCCAGAGAGTTGCTGGGTTCTGCATTGGGATATTTCAACTGCAACGTAGATGTGCAAATCCAGTTTCTTCTGTTGGTATATGTTCTTGTAATCGCGCTTTGCATGTAGATACATATGCTTATGACTTGCCTCATCATATTTTCGATACAGATCTAGCAGACGAAATGATTTTTCCTTAGTCATTCACAGTCAAAGTCAAACCATGGTTGTTTAAAGTCTCGTTTGACATGTTTTTGTGGAATAAGGTTGATAGCGTTTTTGATCATCTGATTAACGTCATCTAATTTCTCAATTGAAGTTGCCGTTTCAATCTGTCTATTCAAGTTTATTCGATAGTTTCCAGCTTGGTTGTGTTTCCATTTAAATCTCGGTAGTACATTTATGTAAGAATCTTCGATCGAATAGGGATGATGTCGTTCTCGCACACTGCCGATTGAACTTTCCTATAAGTGCGACATATAAACACGGTTGCTACCTGGAAATAAAACTTCGGACCAAAATTGAAAATAAAAAGGACCAAAACCAGTAAAATATGACTAAAATAATTAAAATCTGAAAACTTCATAATACACAGAAAATTAATATTAGCCATAATTTTTTAATTTATTATCGTACATAACTAATTAATAACTAAAATAAATAAATAAATAAACTAAAAGGTACCAAATAATTCACAACATAGGCAATGTGATCGCACCATGTTCATAATATTTTTGAAATTCGAGCGAATAGCCAATTCGATAGAATATATTTATTCATTCGAAAAAAATTTGTATAATTTGACATTCGAACGAATAATTTTCATTTTCAGTCAATTTCGCAAAATGAACTTGAATGAATCTTATTTTCAAAGTCAGCTGTTTGAGATTTAATGACATTTATATTTGATTTAGAATGACCAGAGTGACTTTTTTTCATAAATTTTTGTACCAAAAAGTTGGTCGGAAAATAAATCCTTTTTATTACAGAAACATAAAGTAAACTTGCTTGGTAAATCTAAGAATTTAAAAAACAAATACAACTTTATTTTTTTGTTTGAAGCCTTTAAGAAATAATGGCCAGTTAATTTATACAGAAAAGAATCAAAACAACTATAAAACGTTTGTATAATAAAATACTAGATTTTTGCTGAACTTTCGTTTCAATTTAATTGTGTAAAATTTTAACAAAAAAAAAAGTTGTTTTGCAAACAAATCAAGTCTTTATTAACTTTATAATATAATATTGAATAAGTTGAAGAAAAGCCGATTGCAATTGTTTTGTGTGTGAAATAAATTGAAGACAGAGCGGAGCATCTAAATAGGAAAAGGATAGTGGGTGCAACAAATCCATTCCAGATTGATTTTTTTAAAGTGATAGCTATGATCATGAAACTCGATGCGCTCGGTACAAAATCTCTGCATTATTTTAAAATTTTTTTTATTTGTTGTAAATAAAGCTGTTTAAATTTGTAAATCAATACTGGTTTAACCCATTTTTAAGGTAACCGCCTTTTTCCCAAAATTCGGATATGCCCAATTTATCGCTAAAATTATTATTTGAAAATCTAAGAAATTTCCATTGAGTTACTACACCTTCAGGGTCGCCCTCAACCAAATATGGAAAACTATCACTCAGCCAGTCGAAATTGAAACTTCGCAACCAGACATAATACTTTTAGAAGTTATTATAGACAAATTTATAAAATCATTGTTATTGAGATCAAATCTTAATAGCAGTTGTTTTAAAAGTTCTAAATAAAAAATGTCAAACATTTATTTTAATTTCATTTTTGTTAAAACTTGTCAGGTTCGATTTTTTAAGACATTCCTCAGCTTTTTTTTCCAATGAAAACATCTTCAACGGATAAATAATTTTATCTGTTCTCTAGAGAAGATTGGAGCTCATCTTCTTCTGTGAGGATTTCCGTGATCTTTTCCAGGTTTTTAAGTCACAATAATAAAATTTAATAATGTTGTTTTAATTTTACAAGGAAGTTTTTTAGGAGATGAAAAAATATTGCGCTTGATTTTGAAAACATGAAAATTATAAGTCCAGTTTTTTTACTTCTTCTTCAAAAAAATTGACCAGAAGGAAAACAAAATGGCCAAGTAATCAATTGAAAACAAAATGAGCAAATTTGGTCATAAATTATCAAATTAGCTACCGTGCTTCTGCGTAACTCTATACCTCAGCCGTATAAAATTAGCATGACAACTTTCGAAAAAGTAATTTTTGAGTATGCCAGTAATTGCCGAATAATATCCGTGAAGTCAAAAAATGTGCAGCTCTCTTCGTTCTCCCACAATAATGATCTCAAAAAGAAGAAGAGCGCGGTGATTGTTTCGACTTCACGGATAATTTACGCATATTATTCGGCAATTAATGGATTACCCAAAACAAATTTTGGACCAAAAACAAAAAAGTGTCGTGCTAACTTTATATGGAGACTTTTTAATTCTTCTTTATCATTTTGTGACAGAACAAAGAGCCCTGCAATTTTCTTGACTTCACGGATAATTTACGGATATTATTCGGCAATTAACTGCATACTCAACAAAAGTTTTGGACTAAAAACAAAAAAGTGTCCTGCTAACTTTATATGGAGACTTTTTGAGATCATTATTATGGTAGAACGAAGAGAGCGGAAAATTGTTTGACTTCACGGATAATTTATGGATATTATTCGGCAATTACTGGCATACTCAAAAATTACTTTTTCGAAAGTACGGCTCTATACCTCGCTCTGAGAGAAAATAAATAAAAGAGACAATGTATAGTAATAGGAAATTCCAAATAGCTGACTTTGATAATAAATAGAATAATGTTCTTTCACTAATCCATTCAAATACATTTATACTACGTTTCCACCGACCACTAAACCGAGATTTAAATAGATTTAGCTAAATCTCCTACAAATCTTCAGGATTTACCATACAAATTTTAATCTTCTCAGATGGAGATTTAAAATAAATCTCATTTAAATCTTGAATCGAACTACCCCATTTAAATATCGAAATGAACACATTCATCGGGAAAGTGATTTTTTTCTCCTGGTTGACACAGATGAAGCTGCCTATCTCACTTCTACATCATAAGAGAAAATGAAAAGATATATGCATTTTGAATAGTGCTGTCAAAATGAATCTACTTTTGGAGCGGTGGAACCACTTTTTGAGATAAGTAATTCTACAAGAGATTAAAGTTCGGTGGAAACGTTGTATTACATTTGTTCTGAGTTTGCTTTTGCATGAGATCTACCCTTAAGGTTGGGTTCCCTTTTTTACCAAAGTCTGAACTCATCTAAATGCATTTGAATGTTTTAGTGAAAGAATATTATACTCTCTTTATTATCAAAATCAGCAATTTGCAAATACTATTTCGTGTATTGTAGTTGTTGTTATGAAGCAAGTGACAAGTGAGTATTTCTGTAATCTGTTATAAATCGAGACAATTTTTCTTCAATACCTACATATGTATTTCTTTATTCTTAATGTACATAATGCGTAGGTACATTTAGTTTTTAGTTCGCTGGTCGAGATTTTATAATAATTGAAGACTTTATTTCCTAATCAAATTTTGTTTTGAGAATTCTTTTCCTGTTGCAAAAATAAAATAATCAAAGTAGGAAGGCATATATAGGTAGTGAATGCTCACTAGTATTTTTTTCGGAATTTGGGGAACTTTTCTCCAATAATGATGATTTTTTTTGAAATGTAGGAAATTAATTTCCCACGAAAAGTTGCAATTCAGGGATTTTTCTCAGCTGAAAATTTATTAAATTTTTATAGGTATCTAACCCAAAGTAAGAAAATAATAATTTTGTACTCAAAAGGTATTGTTTTTTTTTTTAATTACTATACTGGAACCAAATAAAAAAGAACAGGTTTCTGGCTTTCAGAAAACCTTAATTTAATTTTTCTATTGTAAGTGTTGCCATTGTTTTTAATATTTTTTTTTTCATTTTAAGTTATTTGTTTTAGAAAATTACACCTCCCGCATAAATTGGGAGATATATACCCCTTCCACATATTACTAAATACTTTCAACTAACTGTTCTACAAGAACAGGAGTCTGAGTTATCCCCAAATTGTTAGGTAATATTTTAACGGTCACATAGGTATGTAGGTATCTACCTATTTTATTTAATTATAAAATCTAAAATAGTATGTACTTATTTTCAGACGTCGTAAGTCTTATTTTTCGAAATATTCAAAATAAAGAAAAAGAGCACATAGGTATTTCAGTTCCCAAACCTGGAAATTGGCTCCGATGTTTACAATTTTTTAATGTAGAAAAGTTTGCAATTCAAAAATTGCTCTCAACTGAAAAATTAATTAAATTTCAAATACATACCTTACCCAAGTTATAAAAAAATTATTTTGTTTGTACATACCTAATACCGATGTTGGTATTATTTGTAAAATAATTTACTTGTCAAAATAGCAATGTGAACTACCTATACCTGCCTCAATGTTTTTCATTTTTTGTGCGTGTTTGTTAGAACAATTTATGGAGATTTTTCTACACTTCTTCTGAAGTAAAATAAAAAATAAAACGCATTTGTCATATTTTTTCTACATACTTTGACTTATCTCTCACTCTTAGGCCGTGTGTGAATTGCGTTAAAATGTTAGTTAAATTTTGTAACTTGGTTAAAATTTGACACTAGCGTGGTGAATAAAATGGGTTAAAATGTAGGCAGCTAAATTTGCGTTAAAATTTAACGTTTCTCAAGATAGAGTAATTTGCAACTGTAAACGATAACCGAAATGAAAGATGAATTCCAAAAAGTCCAGATCTACTGGGAAACCATATAATAAATGTAAGTTTTAATTTATTCAATTGAAAAATAAAATTACATTAATATTTTTGTTTGTGTAGGGTCTCAAGAGGAAAAAACAAATAATATAATTCGTTGATATTTTAATAAATGTAAAATAATTAATTAAAACACTAATTGTATTTCATTTTGCAAATTGAATACAAATAGATTGATTCGTCAGCTCGTCAAATTCTTCAGCTGTAAAAACTAGTGTTTACATACTAAATCAACAAACTAACCATAATGGGAATTGTTTTGAAAAGATTTGGAATTGTAAAACCGAAGCATATTAGTAAAACTAAGAATTCGTTACTTTTTTCGTGCCAAATTATTAACTTTATATCTTATAAGTCAGATTTTGGGAAAGAAATTAATTAACTCGAACAACAAAAAAAATGTTTTTTGCGAAATTTCCTAAATCTTGAAGGAATTTTAGCCAAAATAGTGTTCTAATAAATCCCCTTTAACACAATTCTCACAGCAAAAAGCTAAATTTGATCCCACCACAAACCAAACTTCAAAATTTAACCAAGGTAGAAAATTTAACCAACATTTTAACGCAATTCACACACGGCCTTAATCTTCTTCTATGCCACGTTCCCCCACAGAAATAAAAAAGTGATCGATTTTCTAACCCTTACTGAAATGAGTACCTACCAACATTTAAAAAAACCAACACACAATTTATTGTAAATAATTAATTTCCCAAAAGACGTCGACAAAATTCGAAAAGATGAACCAACAAAAATATGTATATATAGGTATTTTTTTTATATTTATGTTATTGTAGGTACAGGCTAGCTCACAAAATAAAGAATACAAAACTATATGAGCCAAGCCACCAACATCAACAAAAAAAACACCAAAAAAATTTACTCTGAGAGAGGATGGGTGGCGACATTATATTGCACTACAGAACTGCAAGCTTCTTTGTGTGCGTTTGCAAACAAATTTGTAGTTAAAAAACGCAAAAATGACATCTTTTCTAAAATTAAGATTAGGAAACCCATGATCCCAAATAAGTTTTTGTAAATTGAATCTAATTTGAAAAACAACAAAAAAAAATAAAAAGGTAAATAAATATTTAATAGGATTTTCCGCTTTCAAAAATCGAGTGCTAATTTGGCTATTTTGAATTAATATTTCAAGTTATAAAAACATTTTTAAAAAATTAAAAAAACATTAAAAAAACAATAGGACACAAGGCAATGAAGTAAGCTATATATTTAAATAAAATAAATATATAACAATAAAACCTAGTAGCCATGGCTTTGGAAAAATGTAAAATTTGCGACATTTTGGGGTTTTTCCCTTACCAAAGCTTTCAATTTATAATCAAGTTGATCGTTCTTTTGCAACTTGAAAACCCTAAACATAAGATCCACAAATCTTCATAAATTGTTAAATTATGTTTAAAATTGAAGGAGCTACCCTTGTTTTTACATGTCCGAAAACGATAAATAACCTCAGAATGAAGTATTTTCCTGTGCATGAATAAAAATTAAAAAAAAAAAATCAGTGATAACATCGCTCTTTATTTGTTCACTCCTGTTTAGAAATAAAAATAAAAAAGTAAGAAGTTTCGTGGTTTAGCAAAATCACACTCCCAATGAATATAAACTTTTCATGTTTTAGCTGTATTTATTACATAAATAATTAATTTTAGTTCAATTAATTATCCCTTGAACCGCAGAAGTTATGTAACAAGTTGTAAGCGCCCGACCATTATTCAATATAAATTGTCACTAAGGCATAACACTAGTGACAATTTGTTATTGAAAAGTTCAAATTGGAATATAGATCAAACATTCATTATAGTTAATTGTCTGACTTGTGTTTTATTTGTTTTTAAATGTTAAAAAAAAATGGGCTCAGGAAAAATTTTTGTGCCGCGTATGTCCACACTGTTAAAAATAGGCCAGCTGTTTTGGCACTGAGTGAGACCCAGATAGGCGAAAATTCTGATCAATCGGAATTTCGTCTGTTTGGGTACAACTTAGTGCCATTATTCTTTTCCCACCATGGTCTCGCCGTATACGTAAGAAATGATGTAGCGTACCAACTCCAACCACAATATGGCTTGTGCTCAAACACAAATTTTAATTTCATGTGGTTAAAATTCACTTTTAACGAATTTGATGCTTTGTCCGACTCCATTCAAAGAATTGTTTCCCATTATCCTCACACTGAAATCGTCATTGCGGGCGATTTCAATGTACACAATTCTAATTGGCTCCGCTTTTCGAGCCAGACAACTCCCGAAGGAAGGTATTTTGAGGCCTTTGCTGAGTTAAACCAACTGACTCAGATTGTTGACGAGCCAACCCGAATACCTGACGTTGCAGGTCAAACCGCAAACACTCTAGACTTGTTCCTTACCTCTGACCCTAATAAATACACGCTAAATGTATTATCGCCTCTAGGTACATCAGACCATTCTGTCGTATCTGCAAATTTCTCATGCCAACAACACTCAGTTAAAGGAAAACCACCTACGAGAACCGTTTGGCAATATGGGAAAGCCAACTGGGACGGTCTCAATAATTTCTTCAGAAACTTTAACTGGTCATTATGCTTCCTCGGTAGTGACATAGACTCCAGCGCAGATATGATAACAAATTTAATCCTTTACGGAATGAGAAATTTTATCCCGAATAGGGTGAAATCTATCAAACCGAAGGAAAATGCATGGTTTGATTCAAGCTGTAAAGAGGTTATTAGGGATAGAGAAGTCAGTTTCCGGAATTATAAAGCCACCCCACTGAGGAATACCGGAAAAAGTTTCAACAAGCTAGAAAGACTTGCAACGTTCACAATCGTAGAACCAAATTTTTGCATGAACAAAAATTAAGGCAAAAAATACTACAATGTCCCAAAGGTAGTAAGAATTTTTGGTCATTTGTAAAAACTATTCGAAATTCAACTTCTTCTTCGGTTCCAACGCTCGTCTTTAATGACACCCCTTTTGTCAGTTCTCGCGAAAAAGCCAATTTGCTTGCAGCGCAGTTCGCTGTTAATTCGACGCTGTCAGAAAGTGTTATGACTCCTCCAGTACTTGAGAGCGTAAATGATTTTATGGGACGAATCTTCTTTCGCACTCGTGCAGTTGCTAGAGTCCTCAAGGATCTTGACATAAACAAATCCGCTGGCCCGGATAGTATCCCTCCCATCGTTTTGAAGAGGTGTTCTTCAACGCTGGCAAAACCACTGCGTACACTTTTCCATCTGTCCTACTCTATAGGTCTCTTTCCGAGTGGATGGAAAACAGCATTTGTCCAGCCTGTCCATAAAAAAGGCGCATCTTCTTCACCATCTAATTACCGTCCAATTGCACTTACGTCCCTTCTTTCCAAGGTCATGGAAACGCTGATCAATTATCAGCTCAAGAAATATCTTGAAGAACGAAAGCTCCTTAATGACCGGCAGTATGGCTTTCGTAGCAATAGGTCCACTGGTGATCTGATGGTATATCTCACCGAACAGTGGCACAAATCTTTACATCGTTTTGGAGAAAGTAAGATTATTGCGCTTGATATTTCAAAAGCATTTGATATAGTTTGGCATCAAGCTCTCCTATCGAAAATGCGTGCATTTGTTATCGATGAATGTCTTCTTCGTTGGATTAGAAATTACCTTTCGGACCGTTCAATACAAGTTGTATTGGACGGTTTCAAGTCTGATATTCACAAAATAAATGCTGATGTGCCCCAGGGCTCCGTATTGTCTCCGACACTCTTTCTCATTTTTATTAATGATCTCTTATCTGGAACTTCTAATCCACTTAATTGTTTTGCTGACGATAGTACTCTCAGATTTTCATATTCGTTTTTAGATACACCTCCTTGTTTTTCGGATGTGCAACTGGAACGGCAGCGTATGATAAGCTCATTAATTTCTGATCTTGACAGCATTGTCCAATGGGGAATTAAAAACCGTGTAGAATTTAATGCTTCAAAAACTCAGTGCTGTCTTCTGTCGTTAAAGCAGAACCCACCCCCCATGTCGCTATCCATGAGCGGCACTTGCATTGAAGAAACCGATCAGCTTTCAGTCCTCGGCATGTGCATCACAGACCACCTCTTGTGGAATGAACACATATTTGATGTCGCCAAAAACGCTGCAGTGTTTGGGCTTTCTTCGAAGGTGCAAGAAATTCTTCACCCCGTCTGATCTGGCTGTAATCTATAAGGCCTTCATTCGTCCAAAGCTGGAGTATAACTCGCACATTTGGGCAGGAGCTCCCAGAACTCATTTGAATCTTTTGGATAGAATTCAAAATAGAGCTCTAAGAATGATTGGCGATAGAACTATAGTGGAAACATTTACATCTCTAGAACATCGTCGAAATGTTATATGTATCTCACTATTTTATCGCTATTTTTATAAACATTGTTCCAGCGAAATAGCCAGTTGCATTCCTCCCCTTAAATTTTTCAACCGTAATACTCGCGCTTCTAGGAATGCTCATCAGTTTACCCTTGAGCTCAACTTCGGACGTACTGTCAAGAACAGAGATTCTTTCTTTAGCCGTACAACGCGAATGTGGAATACTTTACCCGGCTCTATTTTCCCCTCCCATTTTGATATTCAGAAATTCAAAACCAATGTGCATCGGTATCTCCTCTTGCATCCTTCCCTACTTTCCTAACGCTCGCACTGTGCTTGTTCATTTTAAGGGTAGTCAAAACCCCTTTAGTGCGCGCATCCGTTTAAAAAAAAAAAAAAAAAAAAAAAAATAAATATTAAAAAAAAAAAATAAATTCAAAAAATATGTTTTTTATTACTTGGTTAGTTCTTCTGTGAACCAGAAACCAAACAATCTATCTGTAGCTTTTCAGTATTTGGTGTGATTTCTTGCATATGACAAGTAATATATTTATACATAAACAGACGTCTGTTCAAAAATTTTAGTATTTTTTTGTCAGTAGGATTTAACAATTCGGCGTGTTCTTTTAAAATTAGCAATCAATAGTTCAAACTCACTCAAAGAGAACTCCGAGCTATTTTCAGCTTAAATATGAGACTTGTTATTGGATCAATAAATACGTAGGGAAGTAAGCAAAATTAATATAATGAAATTCCAAGCTAGACCTTGGGAATATCAATAAAATTAAGAAAATGCACTGCTTAACGTGTTCTAGCCTGGTAAGGTCTACGGGGCCGTAGTTTTTTAAAAATTACGCCGGCGTATTACTATGAATGATGAACATTCAACAGAAATAAGCAGAATAAGTAATATAATGAATTTAAATAAAAAATTACTATCCATATTTTTTTCTTGTCGTGCGAAATGCGTTAGGTGCTACAAACTTTAAATTACGAAAAACAATTGGAAGTTTTTGGGACTTTAGTATAAATGCGCTTCATCCAGGCACTAAAACGGGCGGCAATGGCGCAGCGTATATAGTGCTTGACTGCTAGCTTAGACGTGTGGGTTCGATCCTCACGATCTTTTCTATACCTCCAATTTTTAATGGATGCCGCCCGTGGGTTAAAATGAGATAGTAAATACCTACCTAATTCTCAAATCCACTGTGTCAACAAAAAGTTCTTTCCTATGTTACTATTCATTTTAACTAGTACCGTGCAATTCATGTTGCATTTTAAAGATCTTAAGTCTTAGTTAAAATTTAAAAAAAAATTTTTAAAAAATTTGTAAATAAAAAAAAAATTAAAATATAAAATAAAAAAAATTACCTACATGCACCTGCTGCACGGAAAGAATTGAAAAATCACCCATCAGTTGAAATTTACGAAAAGTGTATTTTTCGTAAATCATGAGGGGCTTAGACAGGATCGAAACAAAAATTGTTAATTTTACATTCAAAACATTGCAAATATAAAATTTTGATTGTGAGAATTTTCTATCAAATGGAGTAAATCAAGCTTGCATTGCTAATTGTATACTTAGTGCATTTTATAACTTCAAGAGAATAAATTCCCCAACTATAATTAACAATCATAATTTTTGATAAGTGAAAGTAAGTTGGTCTTGAAATGGCGTTGGAACGGGTATTATTCTAAATACTTGGTACTTCTCTGAGTGTAATATTGGTATCCTGCACTCAAAGATAACGTAGTTTGTAGTTATTCTCCCGTGAACATTCATCAGTTTATATTATTTGAAGAAGTTGATCTGGTCTTTCACTTGCTGGTAGTGTCATAGTTGCAGATATGTGTTGCCGGATATCAATCAGATGTTGTCTTAGTTGTTGAGGAGTTATTATCAAGTGATGGGTTGTTCCATGTTGAGTGTTTAATACAGCGTCTAACAATGAATCTTGAATGCTTTCGATATTGGTTACATACATGTGCGCAGTCAAACCCAGAATAGTTAACAGTTGAGTTTGCTGCACGTTATCTATTGTCTGCTGCATTGCTGTCGTTATGTTACTAACTCTTTCCTGTAGTAATCTAAATTGATTCGCAGTTTGTTTACCTGTTCCTTTTAGGATGTTAAGTGTAGTTTCTGCAATTGAATTTTGATTTTTTAGAAGTCTTCGTCTGTATTGATCATCTTGTTTCACCTTGTATATCTGCTTCTCAATTTCATTAGCGTAATCTTGATCCAATACTCCGAATAATTGATTGGATATTTTTCCAATGATGTCGAACGGCGATGTTTTGACTCTCCCCCTTCTTTCATAAAGTATTTTATTTCTTCCTTCGATAGTTGATACGTGTGCTGATAATATTGTAAGTATTTTGCGGCATTCAGAGGAGTTTAGACCCTTGCATTCTAGTTCTATATCGTATACTATGTTATGTAGTCCGACTAATTGGCTTTTGTAGGTGGCTAAGTTGTAATATGTTACCATTCGCCAATTTGATGCAATGATATTGATGCTACCATTATCTTCAAAATATAGTCCTGGATGTGTAGCAAACGGTGTATAGGAGTATTAGGTGTGTGCTGGCATACGGGCATACTATTGATGCCAGTGCAATGGATACGATTAATGATGGAATTTTTTTTTTTTTTAAACTATGCGCGCACTCAAGGGGTTATGAATATCCTTAAAATGCTTATACACAGTGCGAGCGATTGAGAAAATGGGATAGGATTAGACAGGAGATACCGATGTACATTGGTTTTAAATGCCTGATTATCGCAATGGGAGGGAAAAATTCGGTCGGGTAAGGCATTCCACATTCGTGTTGTGCGGCTAAAGAAAGAATCTCTATACTTGACAGTACTTCCGAAATTGGGCTCAAGGGTAAATTGATGGGATTTCCTAGAAGCGCGAGTGTTACGGTTGAATAGTTTAAGGGGAGGAATGCAACTGGCTATTTCACTAGTACATTGCTTATTATAATACCGATAAAATAATGAAAGGCATAAAACATTGCGACGGTGCGAGAGAGGCTCAATTGTTTTAGTTATTGTTTCATCACTTATCATTTTTAAAGGTCTTTTTTGGATTTTGTCCAGGAGACTTAAGTGCGTTATAGGAGCACCTGCCCAAATATGACAATTGTACTCAAGCTTTGGACGAATGAAGGCTTTATAGATTACAGCCAGATCAGAAAGGGAGAAATATTTCTTGCATCGTCTCAGAAAACCCAAACATCTTGCAGCATTTTTGGCGACGTCGGCAACGGCATTGGTGGAGGGTCCCGCTTTAACGACAAAAGACAGCATTGGACAATACTGTCTAGATCAGAATTTAATAAGCTAATCATACGCTACCGTTCAAGTTCCACATCCGAAGGACATGGATGAGAATCTAAAAACGAGTATGAAAAGCTGAGGGTACTGTCGTCAGCAAAACAGTATATTGGATTAGAAGTTTCAGACAAGAGATCATTGATGAAAATGAGAAAGAGAGTCGGAGACAGAACGGAGCCCTGGGGCACACCAGCATTTATTTTATGAATATCAAACTTGAAACCGTCCAATACAACTTGTATTGAGCGATCCGAAAGGTAATTTCTAATCCAACGAAGAAGAAATTCTTCGATACCAAATGCACGCATTTTCGATAAGAGAGCCTGATGCCAAACTCTATCAAATGCTTTCGAAATATCAAGCGCAATAATCTTACTTTCTCCAAAACGATGAAAAGATTTGTGCCACTGTTCGGTGAGATATACCATCAGATCACCAGTGGACCTATTGCTACGAAAGCCATACTGCCGGTCATTAAGGAGCTTTCGTTCTTCAAGATATTTCTTAAGCTGATTGTTAGTCAGAGTTTCCATGACCTTGGAAAGAAGGGACGTAAGTGCAATTGGGCGGTAGTTAGAGGGTGAAGAATATTCGCCTTTTATAGGTACAGGCTGGACAAATGCTGTTTTCCACATACTCGGAAAGAGACCAGTAGAGTAGGACAGATGGAAAAGCGTACGCAGTGGTTTTGCCAGCGTAGAAGAACACCTCTTCAGAACAATAGGGGATATACTATCTCCCCCAGCGGATTTGTATATGTCAAGATCTTTAAGAACTCTAGCAACTGCACGAGTACGAAAGAAAATACGTCCCATGAAACTGTTTATGCTCTCAAGTACAGGAGGAGTCATGACACTTTGTGAAAGCGTAGAATTAGCAGCAAACTGAGCTGCTAGCAAATTTGCTTTTTCTTGTGCGCTTACCACAGGAGTGTTATTGAAAACGAGCGTTGGAACCGACGAGCAGGTAGAATTTCGTACGTTTTTTTACAAATGACCAAAAATGTTTACTACCTTTAGGACATTGTAGTATTTTTTGCCTTAATTTTTGCTCATGTAGAAATTTGGTTCTTTGAATATGACTATTACAGGTCTTTCTAGCTTGTTTGAACTTATTCTGGTTTTCCTCAGTTGGGTTGGGTTTATAACATCGGAAACTTACCCCTTTCAACCTGATAACCTCCTTACAGCTCAAATCGAACCATGAGTTTTGTTTTGGTTTGATGCTTTTGGTTTTGTTCGGTATAAAAGCTTTCATCCCCTTAAGAATTATATTTGTAATCATATTAGCGCTGGAGTCAACGTCACTATCGAGGAAGCATAGTGACCAGTTAAAGATCCTGAAGAAATTATTCAGACCGTCCCAGTTGGCTTTCTCGTATTGCCATACGGTCCTCTTCGGAATGCTTTCTTTAACTGAGAACTTTGAGCACGAGAAATTGGCTGATATGATACAATGGTCCGATGTGCCTAGAGGCGATAACACACTAATAGTATATTTACCAGGTAGAGAGGTAAGAAACAAGTCTAGAGTGTTGGCGGAGTGACCTGCAATGTCAGGTATTCTTGTTGGCTCAGTAACCAGCTGAGTCAGATTATTCACCTCAGCAAAGAGCTCAATATACCTTCCTTCGGGTGTTGTCTGGCCAGAATAGCGTAGCCACTTGGAATTGTGTACATTGAAATCGCCCGTAACAATGATTTCACTGTGCGGATATTGGGAAACAATTCTTCGGAAAGAGTCGGACAGCGCATCGAATTCGTAAAAGTCGAAGTACTGTCCAAACTTGGGCTACGATAAATAAAGCATGTGTGAATGATGTGCTTATGGACGGTAAATTTGGACCACATGAAGTTAAAATTTGTATTCAAGCAAGGGCCATATTGTGGTTGAAGCTGACAATCTTTTCGGACATATACGGCGATACCGGTCGCGGGAATGAGCACCGTCGCGTCGGCTGTTGTGAATCTGTTGATTTAACGATTTCGTTAGTTACTCGAATGAACACAAATATAACTTACTACCAAAATAAATGTGTGTATAAATATAATTGTTCCTTACTTGTCATGTGTCAAATCCTGTTCTTCTTCTTAATAATCGATTAGAAACATTTTCTTCAAAAACAATTGACTGTGATAACAAAATTATCATATGAAAAATGTTTGGTATTTAACTTCAATTTTTCACGAATCGAATTAGACGTGAAAGCGTGATAAAATTTATCACTTCACATCTTCACAGATCGGGAACCCTGGTGTAGGGTTAAAGTAGATTCGTGTTGTCAGAAGCTTAAGTTGTTATGAATGTTACTGTGGGGTTGTTGCACTGCGACCTTGAAATATATATTGCCCCAAATTCTTTAGAATGAGATTTTCAAAAGGTAAGACGCAAGGAATCGAGTTATATGGACGCTTCGCGGCTGGTATCTGGCCATCTTATTATTTTGAGACGCGAAGAAACCTATTCAAAAATAAAAAAAACTAGCACATAGGTAGAAAACTAAATTAAGAAAAAAGTGTTTGTAATTCAAAAGTGGCTCTCAACTTAAATTTCGAATACCTACATTACCGAAGTACTAAAAAAAAATAAAATGCACGACTGCATCGCACGTACTTCCTCGTATTTTCGATAACATCCTAAGCATTAGATTGTTACCACAAACAGTTCAAATGTACCTATTTTTGGTCTTTTTTTTACTTAATTTTCATATTTTTTTTCTAAAAAAATGTTAGTATCACAATTGTATGTATTTCATAATATTGAATTTTAATTTAAAAACTGAATTTAAAAAAAAATCGTCCAATCATTTTAAAAATATTCATTTAAAAAAATTGCGTCAAGCCGTTTATGAGAAAGTCCAACATAAAAAAATGATTGTGTAGAAGGTACCGCTAATAACAAAAAATGTATAAAAAAAATTTAACCAAAGTGACTAGTTATAACTATAATAGTGCACATATTTTTTTTTTATCAAAATCGGTAAAGCCATTTTCGAGATAATTAAGATCGTAGAAAAAATTGTATGGTAGGTAGCGTTTATTTTGTGCCTAAAAAAGATTCGGAAAACTATTTTTGACAAACAACTAAGACGTTTAAATACCTATACCAAGTTTGAAGAAAATCGGTTCAGCCGTTTAGGATGTAGACAGTTGTACAGACAGACAGACAGACGGAATTGTGGGACCCACTTTTTATTCAACCAAATAACGAGCGTTGACAAGAAATTAAACAAGACATACATACATAGCTACCGTCCCTTTTTTATATGACTCCTCTCTTTTCCCATATCTAACATGCGGCCTCCATTAGCGAAGAATCTAGAGGAAGCTTTAAAGCATGCTTTCAGTATCGCATATGGATACCGTAATCGCAGCTCTATTTTCATAGCATGCGATATATAGTATGCTTTCATCTTTTTCTGTTCATCGCTTGCTTTATCGCAGAGTGAATTCTCATTTTGTTGTGGCGTTTCCAAATATCATTTGTTATTGTTGTTTCTACCAGCACCAGTTGCATTCAACATTCTTCAGCAACTAAATGAGTATGCTATAAAATGCCCACCGAAGAAAATTTGACTGTCCTTCTACTACCTGCTTTTTTAAATTTATCTCTAATGGAGACCGCGTGTAGAGAAAGCTCACTATAACAATATCACAAACAAAAATTTCTACCTAGGAGTGATGGAACGCAAAAAAAAATCAAGGAAACAAAATACGAGTATGTGACAGCCGATTGGCGATACCTATACCTATTTACCCTGTTGTATACCTACAATATCACCGAGATTCAGATATTTCACCGAGTGAAGAAAATTGACTCAGCTACTTAAGTGAAATGAGTATGTTCGAATTTAGATTCGAAAACGTAAATGGCTTGAAGCAACAACAAATTGTAGGTAGCTACAATGCTACATACATTAATAAGCAATAAAAATGTAAACAAACAAATCAAAAAAAAAATCAATAAATTAAATCCAAATGAAGTATTTATATTTAATACACATCTTTATACAATTACATCTACATATTTTTTTTACATTAAGTACAAATGCATAAATCCTGCATTGTTATTAATGTGATTTACAAGATTATTGCAAATCATTTTTTCCATATTTTTTATAGTTAGTTGGTTTCTTTTGGGCTAGTTCGATGTGTTTGTAATTATTATTTCGTGTAAAAAACAAATACTTAACCAAAAACGTAAATACACCATCAAATGCACCAAGTGACTGCTGAAATCTCAGACGAGTAATCTGACATTTCATTTCACTCACTCACTCCCTCACTTTCACTACCTGAAACGATTTTTAATCAAAAGTGACTCATCTCACTCACTCACTTCGGTCTCGAATTAGCTGAATCTCGGTGTATAACTTTAATTCCACCCTCCCTCTAACAATGTGCAACCACAAGACTTAGCGAAAGTTGAACCAAAAAATAAATTCGGCTATACCTATACGATTGACTACGTCACACTCAAATCACGATTCCATGATCTTGTATCATAATGTATCTACCTACCTACCTACTAGAAACAAAAAATTATTTCTAAATAACTTTTTTCCATATTAGGGGTATTCACGATCCGATGTATCTGGTCTTGTATCATTAGGCGTTTTTCTTTTTTCGTTCAGAGCAGAGCAGTGAACAGAGTTCGAACACATAGATAATGCACTGAACTTGTTCGAAACAGAGCGAACACTGAACACGGATATGTTTTTTAAACACACTTGAACCACAAAAATCAGAATACATTTTCATTTTTAACCATAAAAAGTAATACCTACCCTTTTTTGTACACTGATACACACCAGATACAGAAAATCAACAAGCGATCAATTTCTTTATGTATCTAACTATTTTTTCTTCACATTTTCCTTCTTGAAAAACATGGCATTTGGTGTGTTCAGCAATTTACTCACATGCTCAGTCAATTATGTTCGAGCGCGTCGAGTGCGATCTGCACATGTTCAGAACGAAAAAAGAAACACACATTTGGAGCTCTCATACGCAACCACAAAAAAAATTAACTTTGAGAAAAGATGGGCGGGCGAAGTTCTTTTGCAATGAATTCTCTTTTCGTAACCGTGCGCCGCGGATATTGAAGTGCGTGTGAATAGAAATTTGTTGTTAAAAAATGCAAAATAGACCTCTTTTAAAAAATTAATTAAATAAACAGTGGGTGCAAGAACTTCTAACTTTCTTAAATGTGATACAAAAAAAATGTTGGGACTATATTCGCTTTCAATCGCTCACAACTGCACCACAAATGTTGTTATGTTGAACTGTATTTTTAATTAGGTTGCGACAAAAATTCCTTTTTTTAAAGCGTCTATTATGAGGAGTAGTATATATGGTCCTTTGCTTTAAAAAAAAAATAAAAATCAGTTCGCAAAATGAAATTTTGCAAAATATTGGAAAAAAAAGAATGCATTTTGTTTTATTGCCTACAAAAAGTTACGGTAACTATTTAAAATACCTACATTCGCAAGTAAAAAATTCAAAAATACAAATATCTGCACACATCCTTTTTTTTTTTTTTTTTTTTTTTTTTAGACTTTGAAAAAAAGTTGCATTGACTTAGCTGGCGGTTATACTTTGGAAGTTTTATCATATATTACATTTATACTGCAAATTTGCCCTATTTTTCACAGTTTTCTTTAATTTTTCTTGGAATAAATAAATAAAAAAAAGGGACGGCTAATAGTTTTAAAAATCTATTTTCTCTTGGAAAAAAATAAAAAAAACTAAAAAATTATTATTACTATTATTATTATTATTATTATTATTATTATTATTATTATTATTATTATTATTATTATTATTATTATTATTATTATTATTATTATTATTATTATTATTATTATTATTATTATTATTATTATTAATATTATTATTATTATTATTATATTTATTATCGTTACTATTATTATGAAATTTATATTACTTGATTAATATTTTGCCCAATATATTTCCAACCAAAACCAGTTTATTTCATTTAAGTATTTAAAAAAATTTGAAAGCTACAAAGCTTAGCGCAAAGCATGAGACCCTTAAGAAAAACTGGATAGAGGGTAATGATGCGTATCCTATTGGTTTCGAGGAAGATTACAATGCTGTTAAATCTAAAATTGAAATGATTAAGACTCTTCTCAAGGATCCGCCGAAAAATCCGAAGTCATTGGAATATATTAAATCCTTGACCAAAATAGAATAGTGCATGGGTAGGTTAGTATGGACATCATATGATGCTGAAAATGAGGAAGAGGAGATTAGCTCGATTAGGAACGATGTTTTATTTTTGTTATTTGACCTAACTGGGGATACTGAGATCACTGATAGGGAGGAAGAGTCACCGCAAAGGAAGACTGCAGCTAGGATAATGAAAACCAACTGAAAGTACCAGTTGGTCAGATAGAAACGGTTAATCCGTGGCCTCGTCAGGTTCTAACTCGGATAGGATTTTATAGCTCGCTGTAGAGACTATAGCTGCAATAGGTCGTGGTGACAGTAGTCCTACATTAAGACAGATAGCTGCTAGGATACCATATCATAGGGTAGAGAGGAGTAAACCATACAGTGGGCTATTAGTGGTTCAGCAAAGATGGCCTGAACAAATAGAGAAGTGAGGAATTTCATTTACATGGTGATCCGAACGGAGCATCAGTAAATTCAGGAGGTAGGAAAGTCGCTTAGCAAATGATGTCCCATATAAACTTACTTTTTTATATTACCTTCTGAACTTTTCTCTGGTAGGGAACATATGTCGTTTAGGACGGTTAAGGAGGATATTCTGAATTGGCAGGAGCTCGTAAAGGAACTTAAAGCAGAATTCCTACCTGTGAATTACGATGATCTTGAGATTAATCGTCCTTCGCAAGAAAAGTGTGAGACTTTCGTTGCTTATTTGACGACCATCAGGACATTGCTCCGAAGATTGTCGGATCAATTTTCAGAGGGAAGAATGCTTTCGATTCTGACGTTAAATGTTGACTCTTTCTTCCAGTTGCAGTTCGCGAGTGCTCGTTCCAAGACAGAGACAGCATTAGGTAGGAGGTTAGATACCTTGATGATCAATGTAGAGTCGTTTTCTAGGCCTTCTGGTGTTCACCGAGCTAGTACTTTGGGACAAAACCGAGTTGCGAATGTCAATACGGCTCCCGTTGTCTTGGTTGTGGGGTGGTAGGTGTTTTCCGTAGGGAGTAAAGGCGGTGTTTGGGAAATATGGAAAGGGTTTTTGATTCATCAGGACGACATGACCGTAGCGCCGGGCGTTAGTTAGGGCATTTGCTAGTGACCAACTAGATGATCGTAGGGCACAAGTAGGTTTCACTTTAGCGGCAAAGTTTTTAGGTTTGCTTGATTCAGGAGTTTCACGCATCAATGTAGGAGGAGACGCGTGGAACATTCTGAAATAGTAGGGGCTTAATATCGAAAAGAGTAATGTGAGGCCAATAGCGATAGCACAAGGGTGGGTGTAAGAGATGCTGGATCTATTTATTACCTATGGAGGTTGCGCACAAATCCTACTAATAGAATGTCTGGTAATACCAAATATTCCTCACAGTTTGATCTTAGGTTAGGTTATGATTTTTGGGTACTGTGGTGTATAGTTCCGGATTTGCGATAAGGTGAATGGAATTTATGGAACCAAGATATGGTGGATTCGATGACAGACATGTTAGCGATTAGAGAAAAATCTGATTTAAATGCAAGTCACAACAAACTGCCAGAATTAATGTTAGAGGAGATTTTTAGATCAATGACCGAAGGATTGGGGTACACGAACTTAATTGAGCACACAATTAAGACGTCTGCAAAATCGATAAAGCAGCGATACTACGCCTGCGATACAAAAATACGTTGATGTAGAACTCCTCGATCTAGAAGAGATGTTAGAAGCCGGAGTGATAAAAAAATCCAAAAATATGCATCCCCGATTCTTCTTGTCAAAAAAAAGGATGGTAGTTTTCGGTTCTGTGTAAACAATAAAAATTGAATGATGTCACATATTACCTCAGAAACCGTATGAAGTTGGCATTGTTCTACATTAAACGATGCTTCCATCTTCCCCAAAACAAACCCCAATTACATGTTGTTTTGGAAAAAGGATTGTCCTTGTAGCACATCTCATTACTTAAATTACACTTTGACCATGTTCCTCAAATAGAAACGCAAATGCCGGAAAACCGACTACCAAAAAAAAAAGCCAAATTTTTAGTTAACAGCAACACCTTATTTCCTTTTTTTATTATGATGCACTCACTAAATAGACTTTTTGACTACCCTTAAAATGAACAAGCACAGTGCAAGCGTTAGGAAAGTAGGGAAGAATGCAAGAGGAGATACCGATGTACATTGGTTTTGAATTACTGAATATCAAAATGGTAGGGGAAAATAGAGCCGGCTAAAGTATTCCATATTCGCGTTGTACGGCTAAAGAATGAATCTCTGTCCTTAAAAGTACGTCCGAAGTTAGGCTCAAGGGTAAAATTATGAGCATTCCTATAAGCGAGAGTATTATGGTTGAAAAATTGAAGGGAAGGAATGCAACTGGCAATTTCGCTCGAACATTGTTTATAAAAAAACTATAAAATAATGAGAGACATATAACATTTCGACGGTGTTCTAGAGAACTATTGGTTTTCTCATTGGTGAGAAGGGACGTAAGTGCAATTGGACGGTAATTAGCGGGTGAAGAAGATTCCCCCTTTTTAGGGACAGGCTGGGCAAATGCTATTGTTATCCACTCGGAAATAGACCAGTATAGTAGGACAGATGGAAAAACTTACACAGTGGCCTTCAGCGTTGAAGAACACCTCTTCAGAACAATGTGTGGGATACTATCCGACCAGCGGATTTTTGTATATCAAGGTGTTTGAGGACTCTAGCTACTGCACGAGTGCGAAAGAAGATTCGTCCCAAGAAATCGTTAACCCTCTCAAGTGCTGGAGGAGTCATAACACTTCCTGGCAGTGTCGAATTAACAGCGAACTGCGCTGCCAGCAAATTCGCTCTTTCACGAGAGCTGTCAAAAGGGGTATCTTTAAAGACGAGCGTTAGAACCGAAGGTGAAGTTAAATTTCGAATATTTTTTACAAATGACTAACAATTTTTACTACCTTTGGGAGTATTTTTTGCCTTTATTTTTGGTCATGCAAAAATTTGGTTCTTTGAACGTGAACGTTGCAAGTCTTTTTCCGGTTTACCTTAGTGGGGTTGGCTTTATAATTCCGGAAACTTACTTCTCTAACATTACTAACTTTTTAACAGCTCGAATCAAACTAAGCATTTTCTTTCGGTTTGATGGATTTCACCCTTTTCGAGATAAGATTTCTGATTCTGTGAAGAATGAAATTTGTTATCATATCTGCGCTGGAGTCTATGTTACTACCGAGGAAGCATACTGACCAGTTAAATTTCCTGAAGAAATTATTGAGACAATCCCAATTGGTTTTCTCATATTGCCAAACGGTTTTCTTAGGTGACTTTTCTTTAACTAAGAGGTGTTGGCATGAGAAATTTGCAGATATGACACAATGATCTGTTGTGTCTAGAGAAGATAATACATCTAAGTAGCGTGTATTTATCAGAGTCAGAGGAAAGGAACAAGTCTAGAGTGCTCACGGTTGACCAGCAACACCAGGAATTCGAGTTGGCTCGCCAACAAGCTGAGTCAATTGGTTTAACTCAGCAAAGACTTCGGCATACCTTCCTTTGGGTGTTGTCTGAATCGAAAAGCGGAGCAAGCTATAAATGTGTACTTTGAAATCGCTCATAATTATCAATTCAGTGCGAGGATAATGTGAAACAATTCTTTGAATGGAGTTGGACATAGCTTCAAATTCGTTAAAAGTTAAAGTTCTGTCTAGATTTGGGCTCCAATAAATGAAACATGTGTTTATGATGCGCTTGTTTACCGAGAATTTTAACCACATGAAATGAAAATTTGTGTTTGAGCACTACCCATATTCTGGTTGAAGTTGGTACGCAACATCATTTCTTATAAATACGGCAAGACCCTGGAGGGAAAATTATAATGGCACTAAGTTATACCCAAACAGGTGAAATTCTGATCGATCATTCTTTTCACCTATTTGTGCTTAATTCAGTGCTAAAGCAGCTGGCATGTTTTTCACTGTATGAACATACACGGCCCAATAGTCCACGAATATTACAATAATCGCCTCCGAATACACCTACCATTTTAACATATAAAAAAACAATTAAAACACAAGTCAGACAAATATCTATAATTAATATTTAATCTATTTGAACTTTGCAGTAACAAATTGTCACTAGTTATTTGCCTTAGTGACAATTTGTATTGATCCGCTCCTGGTTAAATAAAAAAAAAACAGACAGTAATCTATCTGACGTTATACTAACCAAATTAATGCATGCACTGTGTGTTAAGCTCCCACACAGTACCTACAATGATAAAGCTAATATAACTGCCGGAAAGGACAAGGAGATGAAGAAATTTACCCGTTGTGCTTGCTGCGATGATCACTTTTTTGGCTTTTAATTATGTACATATGTCTGTAGGTAGACACTTGGTACGGAATTTTCAAGCGATTTTTAAATTTTTTTTTGTAATTTATGGGGATAATTGGTGTAGATTATTTTATTTTATTTTGTTTATTTGATAATGGGGGATATTTTTTGGTATCGTTTGTTTTTTCATTTTGAATTTAAATCCTTGTCGTCCAAATGATTGGAAAGTGATTTTGTATAATTTCTTAAAGGATCTTAATTTGGAGTTAAGAGAAAATTTTATAGAGGAGGTTGAATCTTCACATCACGGAAATTATTACAAGCAACTTAATTTAAATAATAATAATAATAATTATTTCAACTATATACCTGTAAGACCTAAGGTCTTTTAAATGCAACACTAGCACAAGTGCACAACACTAGCTAGAAGGATAAGAATGATAGGAAAGAATTTTTTGTTGGCACAGTGGATTTGAGAATCAGGTATTGAGTATCTCATTTTAACCACGCGCGTTATCCAATTAAAATTGGAGTTACAGAAAAGAATGCGCCTAGCGTGAGGATCGAACCCACACGTTTAAGTTAGCAGTCAAGCACTATATCCACTGCGCCAATGCCACCCGCTTTTAACTTAGAAGAACTAAGCTATACTTCAACTCCGAATTAAACGTAAAATTTATTGAGACCATATTTAGAACGCGAGGAGAACTTTTTAGATTAAACTACATGCCAAATCGTGATAATCTTCCTATTTTCTGCAACATGAACTCCAGAGAAGATATCTTCCATTTCGTCGCTATCTGCCCCATTTTGAATGATACTAGAAATAGGTGCATAGGAAAAGATGATCTTAATTAGATGGAAACAAGGACAATATTAAATCGGAAAGCTGGATGGAGATCGCTCTTCTCTTTCGTCCAAACTGCTGAAGGCTACACACAGATGATAGCCGACCAAAATGTTTGGCTTACCTTTAAATTAGTTTGCAGCTTAAGAAATAATTTTTTTTTTATTTTATAATTTCCATCTCATTGTATGTACATGTAATTCCTTTCTTTAATTTTTAAAAGACGGCTTCAAGCCAGGCCTTAATAAGATTTTGAATAAATATTAAACTTTGTTAAAACTTTAAATTGAGCTGAATAAATCAACATTATTATAATTATTATAACAAATATGATCTAACTTCTATTATTTATTGCACCTAAAGTATTGTTGTATCTAGCCTGAATCCAGGTGACAATAAATACTTCACTACAATTGAACTATTATGTATTACCGTTTATGAATATGGCCCAATATTTACAAGTTTTAGATGGGTTTTGTTAGGAATTAAGTTTAATGACCTATACATACAAAATATTGTCTTTTTAATATTCACTGCACATTAATTTTAAGTTATTTTTTAAAACCAAGTTGATTAGCTAATTTTTTTCCTAGCCCTAGTGCTTCCGAATCTTCATTTTTCTCACTGCCTTTATTATTTTGGAGATTACTTTATTGAAGGACCTATCTCTTAAACATAAACAGTTCAAAACTCTAAAATAAGAGTGCTTTCAAAGAATTGGAATGGTAATTCTATCTTAGACTTCTTCTTGTTCCCTTTCCTCATAGACTTCCCTCAGCACCTTATTTACCTCATTAACCTTGCCTTCTTTAAGTGCTGATAATTTAATATAGTTGGCACATTTCTTATTTAAATATAAAAAGGCCTACAAGATATTATCACTCTTTTTGGATCGGCCCTCGTTAAATTCTATTAAGCTTTCTCAATTTATTATTATTTTAGAGATAACTTAAGTGCTTTCCTCATTCCAATTTGTCAGTTTTAATGATTTGTGTAATTTTGAATCATTTATAGTGACGGATATAAAACGCGCTGTTGTCTACAGATACTTACTATAATATTAAAGTGGATGGAAATAAAGAATACCAACCCAACTATTTAATTTAATGGAAAACATGAAAGAGGTATCTATAATATATTAAGGAAGTATTGCTTTTGGGGAGAGTACGATAACTCAGGCGCCAAAAAATAAAAATGAATCCTTGTAGAACAAGTTACAAAATTAATAAACAAAAATTAAATAAATAAAACGTTTAAAAAACAAAACCGAAAAGATAAACCTCCCCAAATGTCAATATGAATTTATTTTTTCAGTAAAAAAAGCTGACCTGCGAATAATTGAAATAATAACCAAACGTAAATAATTTAATCAAAATTATTAAAAAAACGATACAAAAAATAAGTGGAAATATTTGGCACAAAAGTGGCAACTTAAAAAAAGGTACTGTTATTAAATGTGCTTGCCTACTCCCAAACTCCGAAATGTCAAATATATAATTTTCACTAACACAAAATGGTAGGTCTAAAAAGGACCAAACTATTTTATCAAATTAAAATACGAAAATATAAGAAAAATGCAAGAAAAAATCAAACAATATAAAATAAAAAGCACTCAATAAATTAAAATAGAACTCCTGACCAAAATAATCAAAAAAAAAAAAATTAAATGAAAACCTAACTCCAACTTTCCACATACAGTTCCTTTGCCGCGTACCACTGGTATATGTATGATTGTATGTACAGGGAATTCCAATCGCCGCTCGATTTTTTCCTTACAAATTTGCCACAAACAAGGCAACAAACAATATAAATTTAAATTAAACCAAAATTAAATGGAAATTACCACCGATTAATTAAGAAGAAGAAATACTTTGCTGTATTACAAACTCCTCCTGGGTAGAATACCCAAGCCTCCGATTCCTACCTTTTTAAATTTACCCTGGAAAGATAATCTGCGTCAAAGTGACCCATCCGAAAATGCGAAATATAACTTTCTGTGTTTAAATATTTATTTTGAACAGTGCATTGCGCGTTTGTAAGTTCGTCGACAATAAGGGGATATATCGGTGGGGGGACGTGTTCTTGATGTAGCTGTCAACAATTTTTAATAATAACCACCTTGTGAGTCAAAATTACGCCTGTTTATCTTTTGTGTGACTTTTAAGATGTTGAACTTTTTTATGGGTTCTAAAAAATATTTTAAAAATATTTATTTTCTTTCATCCAAAAAGTATGTATGAACCTATACATGGATTTAATAATACTAAAAGTGTTTCTTTTTGTGATTAAAACTTAAGCTGTGTTTAAATAATTTCTTTTGTTAATTTATTTGTTTTTGTTTATTTTATCGTTTATTTAATTGAATAAATAGCAGTTATGCCATAAGATGTATATACGTTAATTTCTTTAATCACAAGACCCATTTAACATCGATTAAACTTTTTCAAATCATAATAGTTTAAAAAATAAAGCTATCGGAAGTTAATGCGTCAATTTGACGCATAATTATCTTTAGTCTATTGCAAAATATGATTATCTTTCCCACTGGCGTATTAACCACTATGCTCATGAGGCTCGAGCCTAGGGCGGTAACTTGTAGGGGCGGCAAATTTTTTATTATATTTTATTTTAATCTCAAAAAAAATATTAATCAAAAAAAACAAAGAAAAAGATTAATATCATTCAAATGGGGTATTCGAAATACGAAATTTAAACCTCTGGCCTGATTTTCCGTCTCTGCATATTTCGATAAGAAACTGGTTTTGAACAATACGCGGTCGCTATAGGCAATAAGACGTTCAAAATGATGGGAAATAAGCCGTAGATAGATTTTAAATATGATCGGACACGATTTTTGCAGTTACCTATGGGCCTTAAAATTGAAAAAAAAACCTGCGTAATACTATTTGTTTACATAGTGAAAAAATTACTTTAAAAGACTTTATAGTGGAAAAAAGTGACCAAATTTTTTTGAGAGTGTAATATTATTGCGTATGTAGGTATATTAATCAGCTCAATTTTAAATGACAATTCCCAGGAAATATTTTCCTTTTCTCTACTCTCTTATTACAAACAAAAAAAAATTCCCAGGATTTGTTTCCCTTTTCCCTTTCTCCTATTCTAAACAAACTTCGAATATGGGAAAAATACTCGGGAAAAGTAGACATTCCAAATGCCAAAAAAGGACCATTTTTCCCATTTGGCGCTCGTTTTTTCCGACACTTTTGTTGGAGAATTGAGAAAAAATTTAAGTTTTTACTTTAGGTATGCAACTAAAATATAAATAAAGTTTTAATTATTTTTGAAAAACTACGAATCATCTTCAAAACTTTTCTTTTTCTTCAGTCGTTTTATACACTTAACACATCCATTGTGGGCAGGAAAGCTGCTCCTCAAACATTTGCAGGACTTTAGAGAGGATATTGTGAGAACTTGCAGCAAGTATTTAAACGCTCATGGCTGGAAATATCGGTTTTCTTCAAACTGCTCTTCATTCAAAATTCTAAGTGCGATGCTGAACATTTTGGATACTTATTATATTTATTTAATTTTTCACTTTATTTATTTAACTTTTAACTTTCGCATTGGATAATAAATTATTTTTTTTCATTTAGTTTTTTTCTTAATTTAAATATAATATAATATATATATTTTTTTCGAACATTCAGAATTCTCTTTCCCGGTGAATTCATAATTGGAGAATTTTATAATCGGGAGAATGCACATATCCGGAGAGTAATTTTCCCGGGGAATATTTAGAATTGGGCTGAATATTTTATACTGAAATGGGTAAAAATGTAAAATACCTATTGTTTAAATAAAAATTAAAATTAATTAAATTAAATAATTATTTAAAATTTTTATACAAAAATTATTGGTCTTTTTTAATGGAAGGAAATCGTTCGGAACTGAAATTTCTTCCTACACTTACTTTTGGGACTAGCTAAAATAAATTATCTAAAATGTGTATACCAATGCCATTTCTAATATAATACTACCAAAGACTTATAACTATTTGTCTTTTCAACAACAAATGTATAAACCACATGTGCGGCTCCAGAGGGAGGGTCATGAGGGCATGAACCCCCAAAGCTCTTAGAAGAGACCAATAAAAGGCATTAAGACATACACCATTTAATTTAAGGACAAAAGCAATCAACTTCTTATATATATCTTACTATATCTTATTATTAAATTAATTGCAATAGTCTATACGCAATACCCCTTTGCAGTATAAAAAATATTTGACGGTTTCCCAGTTTTAAAACTTACGTTCTTCCTTGAAATATAAGGGAAATTATATTTTCGCCATACAAGTAAACACTTAGTAATGCAATTTTGTTCACAAAAATTCTATCCAATTTATTAAAAATGATTTGGATGACCTGTGACATATTTCGAAAATACTACCGCCGCGTTCAAATAATTCTTTTTCTTCTCAACAAAAAACCTTCTGGATAGTTGTAGCACTCTTTCAAAATAAAAGAACAAAGGCAGGTTTTGGCTCGTCCATTTCGCCCGACCATCTCTTCATCCTTCTCTGATCTTTGCGTGGTGTCGTTCTATTTCAGTAGTTCTGCTGCATCTTGTGATGTGCGACTGAGTGCAAATGAATCGAACATCACACGCGATCTGTTACATTGGTGATGCGATCACCATGAGCTCATTGGACGAGTTCAGCCTCCTTTTTTTATTAACAATTTCACTGTAAAAGATTTTGGAAAAATTATATAAATTACTTATATAAGGTCCCCAGCCCCATTCCGACCCAGACTACTAATTAGCAAAAAAAAAAAAAAAAAGCATTCGGGTAAATAAGCAGCTAAGTATTTTTATTTTTACCTTTGTTTACACTAAAACTGTAGACCTTCGCGCAGAAATTTAATGGCAGAGAAACTCATGTCAGCGTGATTTTTCTTTATTAATTTCGACACTTTATGGTGGACACTCAGCCATACTAATTTTACTGTGGTGTGAGATATAGTTCACACATTGTTGGACATGGGTAAAACCATCATGCCTGTTTCCTAGTGTGGATCGACTATCGCACACTCGCCAGATACGTGGACCGCCTGCCGCACGGTTTATGTAATTTTGTGGACCGCACGTCACACAATACATTTCAAAAAATCGACCTGTGTTATTTGCTTTTCCAAAAAACTTTAAGAGTGAGTCTCTGGCTGATGATGAAAATATAATAAAATGGTTAACGTTATGCAAATATGCGCTTTTTTCAGGCGATTTACACTCTAAGAAAAATCAGGAATAGCTATACAATTATCAACAAATGAAATAAAATAAATCAGAGTAGATAAATCGTTAATTTCACAGTGGGAAACTTCAAAAATTTCACGCACGAATCACCAACTTTTTCCGCAAGGAATGGAAGCTACAACCAAGGAATTTGAGGTGAATACACCGATGACATTAACATGGGCTTGGCATTGGCGTTCACCAAGTGACTTTCTTGGTGACTATTCAGGAGTGAAATCACTAAGTCGGTGTATTTGGGGTATTCCAAAATGAAATGTATTGGATGAAAAATTGCGTGAATACGCACCAGTTATATCACTATGTATTATGAGTTGCTTAAATGCTAGGCCATAACTCATAAGTGAAAAGTGTGATGAATATACACCAAGCAAATCCTACTAGTTTTTTTTTCTCATTCATTTCAATGAATTTTTCTCGTATTTTGCGGAGCAGGTATAGAGAAAGGCATTTTGAACAAGAGACAAAGACAATTGTATGTAAAATCTATAGTAGTATCATGCCGAACATCGAACATAGATTTGAGCAAGAAGAATATAGATATAAGACTGGATAAAAATCCGTGAATATGTAGAAATATAAAAAAGTTAGAGTTCAAGTGAACAAATAAATGGAACATTTAAACCTGTCAAGAAATGTTCTACGCCTGTTTGACAGGTTGAAAGAACATAAACCAAAACAAAACACAAAATCAAATTTCCCTCTAATTTGATCAACAACAACCACAAATATATCGATTTCGAGACAAACATAACACCAATGCATTTTTGCAAGAAAGGGAGAATCTTGGACGCATTAAGGAGGCTTTACATGGATCTGCATCTGCAGACTTGAAGAAAAGTAAAGAGGGTACACACTAATAACTTACTCGAACTCTGCTATAACTTTCTTGACACATCTCACAATCACATGTTCTTAGCGTTCAGCTATGTAGTTTTGAGAAGATAATTTTCGCTTTTTTCGTTGTTTTTAAGCAAACTGAGGTGAAATGGTAAAAACAAACTTGAAAATTCATTATCTGAACGGAACAAATTATGGTGCAGATGAAAATGCTATAATGAAGATGAACATGTTCATCTTCACTATAATCTGCAATCTTCAGATTCATACTTCCTATAATCTTCATACATGAAGATGATCTCCATTTTGGTCTTCGCTCTCTATCGCCCGATTATGATCTTTTTATTTTGTTTCCTCTTTGTTTGCAGATGTCAATGCAGATGAAGATGAAGATACATGTAAAGCCTCCTTTAGAAGAATCCGATATATATAAACGGTGATTTTTTAAGAGCTTGGTTTTTGAAAATTAAAAAAAATACAGAAACTTGTAAAAAGTGAATGAAATTTTTATTTGGATCGATAAACCAATTTCTGCCATTTATTTTTTAAAAATAATTTCACTTAAATGTTGCCCGCGGCTACGCTTCAGGTGGTCCATTCTGAAGGTCCAATTTTGGCAAACTTTTTCACACATTTCGGCCGGAATCTCACCAATGACGCGTTCAATGTTGGCTTCCAAGGCAGCAATCGTGTTTGGCTTGTCCCCATAGACAATAGACTTAACATAGCCCCACAAAAAATAGTCTAACGGCGTCAAATCACATGATCTTGGTGGCCAATTGACTGCGCCAAAACGTGAGATCAACTGCTCACCAAATTCGCCTCTCAATTGATGCATTGTTTCGCGTGCAGTGTGGCATGTGGCACCGTCCTGTTGGAACCACATGTCGACCGAGTTCAATTCTTGCATTTTCGGCAAAAAAAAATCTGTTATCATCGAACGGTACCTTTCTCCATTGACCGTAACCCTGCGGCCTTCATCGTCCTTGAAGAAGTACGGGCCAATGATGCCGCCTGCCCATAAACCGCACCAAACAGTGCATTTTTCGGGATGCATTGGTAGCTGCTGAATTGCCTCTGGCTGCTCTTCACTCCAAATACGGCAATTCTGATTATTCACGTATCCATTTCGCTGAAACGGACGTAGCCTGCGAAACACATTTTTCACAGAGCACGAATTTTGATAATAAATTTCAATAATTTGCAAACGTTGTTCAGGCGTAAGTCTATTCATGATGAAATGGCAAACAATACTGAATCGAAATGTCAAATGTTCGTGGAATTTGTCATGTGTGATCTGTCAAAAATATAAACGTCAAAAACCAAGTAGCAAAAAAATCACCCGTTATAAAGCTAATAAGACAGAACAAGCTGTAATACTTAACGATAAACTAACATTCAAATCAAATACATTATACGACACAGCACTCAAATACACACACATCATAGAAAAAGCAACATAATAATTAAAATAACTAAAAGCTTACTTAACCACAATTGAGAATAATATGGCAAAACAACACCAAGTAAACCAAAGCTCACCACTCGATGATGAAGAACACTCCGAAACGCGTCGCGATATATTACAAAAAATTTAAAGTTGTTAATCGGTTTTATATAATATAAGCAATAAATACAATTAAAATTTAAAATTTATTTTTTCATTTTTATTTATGTATTACTTTAAAAATAACATTTTTATTAAGAAACTAATAACTCGGAGTCAAAAACCAACATGTATTAATTTTCGGTTTCGCATTGCCTGCAAATATGTACCCACATACACACACATGTGTGAATTATTAATCTTTTGTATTGAATTTGGTTTACAGAACAAGATTCTGAAATTGAATTTGCTTTGTGATTGCCTTTCGGTCCATTTTTCTGATTATTGAAAGTATCTTATTAGAATATTTAATTTCGTAATACCTGGCATTGAGCGTTTTGTTTGGTGAATGGATTGTGCAGTGAAAAATCCATTTTTTTTAATTTTTGGAAAGAATAATTTGTGAATTTTTATGGATTGGATTGTGGATTAAAAATCCAAAATTATTTGCAAAAAAAGGTTTTTTTTTTTACTTGCGATTATAGGCACTATAATGCAAGTTATGCATTCGTCGGAAAAAAAAGTTTTGAGATAACAATAGCGAAGACGAAAAAAGATGGTCTAACAATTCTGTCGACCGTCTGTCTGTCGGTCTGTCTGTATGTATGTATAGACACCTACAGTCCAAACGGGTGGGCCGAATTGCTTCAACTTGGTATATAGAGTTTCTTAAATATTGTACAGAGGGTAAATTGAAATTTTTCTTGGCTCAAAAAATTGCGGTACCTGCCATATAACCGTTACATTAAATCCAATTTTTCCCGAAAACGGCTCTAACGATTTTGATTTTTAAAAAATCAGTGCAG
This sequence comes from Philhelius pedissequus, assembly GCA_910595825.1. Taxonomy (NCBI): domain Eukaryota; kingdom Metazoa; phylum Arthropoda; class Insecta; order Diptera; family Syrphidae; genus Philhelius; species Philhelius pedissequus. The sequence continues at coordinate 137,121,638 of OU343161.1, forward strand.
CTTTTTAGGTACGTCCGATCATATGGTTGAAAAAAAAATTTAAATGTCTAAGAACGGTACTTTCCATAGGACCTTTTTTTTGCTTTCGACTATCCCATAAATGGCTTAACCGATTATATCGAAATGTCACACATATATATGTAGATGTATGTAGCCGAATTTATACTGCATACCAATATTTTTAATTAATATTTGTTTGTACTTTTAAAAATTAAATTCAGTATTTCGAAAACGGGTTAGTTTTTTTTAAACTTTGTATTTTGTATTTTTGACAAAAAATATAAGAAAAAGTACCTTCTTCCTTAATGACTTAACTTGTTCTTTCACATCATAAGTTTCCTCACAAGCTCATCTTCTTGTTTCAAAACATTAATATAAGTGACCCTTAAATGATTTATCCATAAAAGATTTAATACTGTGTAATATTAATTAAAAAACAAGAAGAAAAATCATAATCATAAATTTTAAATTTTTTATTAAGTATGGCTAGTAGTGACGTAAGTGTTCGAAAAGTAAACTCACCACATAGTTCTTCTCTCAAATATTCGAAAAAAAGCTTTGAGGAAGCGAGCATTATATGGAAGAAAATGGAAGAAAAACTTATGAGATTTAAAAGCTCCATAACTCAAGAAATAATTTCCCTTCTTGAAAAAAAACTCGAAGAAACTGTCGATCGAATCACTGCCTCGGTTAACTCACAACTTTCCAACATAAAAAAGTGTAACACACCTTGATACCCGTGTTAACGAAATTGAGAACACGCAATCAAAAATAAACTTCGATTGGTTAAAAGCGACTTAAAAAACTTGGTGGTAGCACACTGTTGTTGTTGGGCATTCAAAGTCATTGCCGGCGATCACTCACTTATTAGATATGTTATCTCGGATACCAAGCTATCGGGGTATATCTGTGGACGAATCAGATAGGTTAGCTGAAAGCTGTCAAAAAATCAAAGCAAAACGCATACCAACGAATTTTTCAGTCAGCTGGTTCTATACATTTGTTCTCGGATAGCTAGTTATTCCAAATTTTTTGGGATAACTCAAGATAGCTTTCATGAGAGCAGCTGTTTTTTCATCAGATGTGGTTTTGTACGCATTACAACAACAGAAAGTTATTCCAGATTGCTGAGAATAATTGAGTGAACGTCCCCATTAAATGATACGAAATAGTGTTTAAAAGCAAGTATGTAATCATACAAAAAAGGAATATAATACAAATAAAAATGACCAGTGTCAAAATCTTTCACATACAAAAAAAAATCTCCCTCCTTATATGAACAACAAAAATGTTGGCTTATAAACGAGTAAGGAGAAAATAAGAACGAACCCCAATAAACGACAACAAACTTGTGTGGCTAATAAAAGCGCTAGTCGTTTCAATGCAATTGATAAACAGAAAAAAACCTGCATTAGGTTGAGTCTGATCATGTGGGCTCGGTGGCGTGATGCGAAGTGCGTTGGCTACTAAGCGGCTGGTCATGGTTCAATACACGATGAAGGCACAAGAAGTTTTTCAATTAAAATGAAAAAGTAGATCAACACCACTAGAGCAAAGAATCTGATAGTCGACCTTGGCAAGTCGTGTAATAGCTATAATTCCAGCCAAAAATGATTGAGAAAAAACTTGGTAGTAGCGCACACTCAAGTTGTTGTTGGGCCTTCAAAGTCATTGAATATCATTATTATGATTACACTCGTCTTACTATTTCTATCTCTTCTCTTTCTCTACTTTCCCTTTCCCCTTCTTACAAAGAATGACTTTCTCCTTCAAAAGTTGTTACTTAAGACATTTCGTTAGTATGAATATATTATTGTATATATATTCCATAGTGCTGTCATGGAGCAGAAAGTCCGAGGCGCCCTCTGGTGAGTCGCTGAAAGGTACAACTCTGCAGATTGTGCAGACTCTCTGACAGCGAGAATTTGAAGGATTGACAAATAAAAAATAAGGTAAGACAAGTAGCTAATGAGGGAGATGAATGCAAAAAGCTAATGCAAGGTAAAAGAAAATTTATTTTTTGCAGTTTGCGTTCACATTTATTATAAACTGGAGAAAATACGTATGTAGGATCAATATACCAATTTCAATTTTAAAGTATCCCGTTCGACCTACTTTTGGTTTAGGTACTACCTAGGTATATCGCTTTATTTTGGTTTTTTTTGATCAAGATTTTGTGTCACTTTTCTTTGGACATTGTAGGTACGTGTGTGAAATATATTTTGCTGTCTGTTGTGTGAAAAAAAAAGGATTTAATTTAATTTCGTACAAATGCAATTCGGTATTTTTTTTTTATTTTTGTGTGATAAAGTGTTTTTGTGATGTTGAAGTTAATTAGTGTTGTTCGGTGGAAAAATTGTGAAGTGTCTTTATACCTATATATAAGTTACCTACCAATAGGTAGGTAAGTACATGAAAATATTTTTTTCAGACCAAAATACCTAGGTATGAAGGTATCTGCCTGCAGTGAGTAAAAATGCATTCTTATAATAATAAAATGCGCCACTACTGGATCCTACAAACTTGATATTGTGGCTAACAACTTTAATGTAGGTAAGAATTGAAGCTGTTAGAAAGTAGGTGTTCTAGTTATCAATTGAATATGCAATTTATATATGCAAAATTATTAAACATTTTTTGAAGCATTTCCATTTAAAATTATTTTGATCGGTTCATTCAAAAATGATAAAGTATAAAATATGAAAACTAGTTCTATATCTACATACCTACATATTTGAAATTTGGAGTGCACATATTACATAATATATCAAGCATTAAAATTGAATTTAAATGTAACGTAAATAAATCCGAAAGGAATATCTACATATAAAAATATTTTATGCATTTACAAACATTTAAAATTAAAATTAAAAAATGTTTCCATTATATATTAATAACAAATATTTAATAGAAAGAAATTTATCTCTGTTTCTAGTAGGACAATTATATTTCACGTGCACCTACTGCAACCAGGATTGGAATTGACTTTAAAAACTATTCGGATGATTGCCTATGAATATTTTTCAATTTTTTTTCATAAATGCAAAAAAAATTGTTTCATATCGATAAAGAAAGTAGAAAATAAAATAATCGAGAATTTCGAAAATCGTAAAAAAATGATTCCATGGTTCTTTTTTGTATGCACTAGAACTTAGAGTTTGCCTGCGTAAGTTAATATTGTCGTCATTATGAATAACCAACGGAGAATTTCACAGAAAGCTAACGTATTGCTATTACTAATTTTCACACGTTTATTAAAAAAATCCAGTTGGATTTTCGACCAATAACTAAGAGAATAGTTCAGTAGAATATTCACTCTATGTGTCAAAATCAATCAATTAAAAAACGTTCTCTTTTCTTCTAACAATCGATTGGATTTTCTTAATGATGAACAAAACAACACTATGTAAGTATGTGTCTACCAAGTTTGAAGAAAATCGCTTCAGCTTCTATCATTGGAATGAGTGTTTGATGAAATTCTTAATATAAGATTTTATTATTACTTTACCCAATTGTGCCTAAATATATACACCAAATGTATCGCAATTAAAAATAAAGATTTTTTGTTTTATTTTGTTTATATTTTATTTGCGAATAAATTCAAATTTAATATTTATTTATTTGTTTTGTTTTTATTTTAAATTATGTTCTAATATTTATGTAGTCTGCTCATAACAGCATAAGTCGATTTTTTTCCAAAATAATCCACCGTTTTTTCAATCAGTTCATTAATAAAGGGAAAAGGTATTTTTTGGTAATCTTTTTTCTTTGAGAAAAAAATGGTTATTTTTGGTACCTCTAATACAAATATTTTCTTGGCTTTCAATTTTCTGGATTTGATTGTTTTTAAATTTTTCAAAACATTCAACCTTACATGATAATAGATTAAACATGAAAAGATGGTTTATCGCTTCCTATTTTAACGTTTCATTGTAACAAAAGTATACTTATATATATATACACTTGATTGACAGGGAGTTGTAATTTAAATAAAATGTTTTGTTTCCTTGACCTCTTTTTTCCAACTCTCCAAGTGCTTGGAGTGCTGTTCTACGGACCTTTTGGAGGGCGGAATTGAAGAAAGGATTTTTGGTTGTTTTTTTGAGGTTAGTGAGTCTCGCCACACAGATGAGCTGACAAAGCATATTTTTTATTGTATGTACTTGATATATTCTCCTACAAGGACAAACTAACTGGCGAATCTTACGATGGTGATGCAGCTATGTCTGGAAGTGGGTGGTGTTAAAGAGAAAGTCCTTGATCCTTGTCCAATGACTAACTCACGTTTTAAATTTAGTATAAAAAAAAGTTTTTCTTGGCAGTATTAATACTCTTGTTCGTTTTTTTTTTAACAAATCAACTAAATGTTCAAAACTTTTAAAACAAATAGCCAACCGACGAAAGCCTGGGTTATCGGAAACTCGCTGGTATTATCATTCGCGGATAATAAACGCCATTTTAAATTGTAGATTAGTTATAATTCTAACTTTTATTAGAATATTAGACAACCCTAGTGAATCGGATACTGACTCGCTTTCTATTGCAGTTTCTATACAATTGGTTCAAAATTAGCAAGCGGATGTTGAATTTGCAAAAAGATAAACCGAAAGTTTTGAGTCTTGGCATAGCTCTGACTTTCTTAATAAATTTAAATGCATTTTGGAAAGAATAAGCGATTGCGCGGAAATACCACAAAAATGAGGATTGCTCGAAATTGATTCCAAAACACGTTATAAACGTCGTTTTCTAGAAATAAAAAACAATATTATATCCCAAATAAATACAAGATATAAAACTTTCACGAATTTATTTTATTTTTACTTAATAAATCAAAATATGATAATTTCGAAGTTTCCAATCAAAATAAAAAAAATATCTTCTCTAATAAATTTTGACGTGGGCTTTTTGATTTTACACCTTTAAAAAATTAACTTAAAGTTTTGTATACAACTTCTTCTCTTCGACAACTTGACGTTTTAGCACTTCATAACCATTTAGAAAACGAAATATTGCGTGATACATTCCCGCAAATTTTTAACTTTACAATAAATTTATTTAATATATTGTATTTGCATCAGCCAAAAAGTTTTCTTTCGAAACCCCTTTTATTATGCATTAAGCTCATTGTTACATTTAACTTGAATAACTTAAGGTAAAACAAATTTGGTTTAAATTGCTGAACCTTATGGTGTCATACTATCTTATGCATTGAACGAAATAAGTTCAAGTAAACTTCCGAAATTTAATTTTTTGGTGACTAATTTTTCTTCGGCCTACCTTTTGAAATTATTCACGCCTCGCCACTGATACATACAGACATATATCTTTCATTTTCAATATAATATGTATATATTTACATACCTAGGTTCCATGACGATTAGGCACTAAACTCTCACCAAGATATAAAAAAAATACTTAAAGAGGATAAAGATACTATCGTCCTAACAGAGTCAGGGAAGATTGTCCACAAACATAATATTAGGAACTAATTTTTTTTGCAGGTCACTCATTATTCAAACGCTTGCCGAAGTCCAGATACTGGAGTACTCCAATGCTAAACTAGGTACAACAAAAATGGCCACGGCAAAACTACAAATTGGTACGCTCAAAATAATCCACGTGATAGACCTTTACCTGTACGAAGAGATCCTAACCACCATCTAGGCTGACATGGACCACCAAATTAACGAAACCAACCCCCATCTCCCTTATATATCCCACCAAATTTCACAAATATTTAAAATCCTCAATAACCTTAAACCTAAAATAAGAAATCCCAGAGCCCTTAATTTTATCGGAAGTATGTGGAAATGGTTAGCTGGTACTCCAGACCATGAAGACTTCAACATTTTAAAATCCCACTCCCATAAGATTTAAATATAATAACGAGAAGCCAATCGTTATAAATGATGCCTTAACTAAAAGAATTAACAGAATAAGTACTATAACAAATAATGTAATGGAGATTGTTAAATCCAATACTGTATTAAGAAAGGAATATATTTTAGATATTAAATACAAAATCGATATTATAAGAGAAGAATTGATAAATGTCCAATACGCCTTGCTTTGGGCAAAAAGTAATATTGCAAACTCATTTATCTTATCAAATACATAAATTAAAATTGTTAAAGAAAAATTTGAAAGTAATAATATTCCATTTATAAATCTAGAAGAGGCATTGGAATTTGCAAATATTAAAATAGCCTCAAATAAGTCAATTTTACTTTATATAATAACGATTTCCACAACAGGAAGAGATGTTTGCGAGAAAATATTAATCAAACCAATTAAATACAAGAAAAATGTAATCAAATCAGAATATGAAAACATATTAAGTTGTAGCAACCAAATATATGGAATTAAGAATAAATGTAACTCATATAATGACATAACTATTTGTAAGAAAAATGAAATTGTAGATCTAAATTCAGATTATTGTAAATACAATCTAATTCAGAGTAAGCTATTGAGTTGTGACTAAGTCAACAATCAACACATCCCAACAATAGGAGAGATAAATCCGGGGACAATACTATTAAACCAGTTTAATGGTTCATCCTTGTGGAAAACAAAAACATAAACTTGACCGGTTCATCTATCATCCAACACCACAACATATCAATTCTCATAAATGGACAAGAACACTACTCCAGAGAAATCCCAGCACCCAAACCATTACCGGCAATCTTGCACTCAAGTTCTTCAACAAAAACTTATAATGAACTTCTAAGGATGGAGATGCTAAAGAAACTTCACATTAACAACACAGAACACTTAAAAGAAATTGAAGGCCAGCAGAGATCCTTAAATCGCCAATTACAGTCTTTCATCCGTCCTGATACTCACCGTATTAGCTATCATAATCAGATCAATGATTCCTTCAAGTCAAAAAATAGTCATCAAAAATGAAGAAGAACCAAGCAAGAACATCTGGACCAAAATCAAATTCCACTATTCTACCTGTCGGCTGAGGACAGTAGAATTTAAGAAGGCAGGAGTTAGCACCATTTACGCTGACAGGTGCCGCATGCTCCATTGCATTGTCTCCTACCTATAACACCGTGCAACAACATGCAATGCTGACTTGCACTCCACGGTCAATGGCACGATATAATATATTCCTGGAAGCAACATCGTGAGATACAACCGCCAGCACCTTCAATGGCACACCTGACAGGTATAGCAATAAGTATTATTTGTATTAATCTATAAATGCCCCTGTAAGCTAATTTTTAAGTTGAGTTTATTTTTCAAACCCAATAAAGACAGTTGTCCTAAAAGAATACATTTTTTTTTATTTTTTCTTCGCATGCCAAAACCTAACTAACCCAAAGATGGCATTACTCATCATCAGTGCAATCGTCGTTGGTCGTTGCATATTTCTCAATGACTGGAGTACATGAATTCATTGGTGTTTTCACCATAATTTTTCATTGGTCAGCAAATTTCGTACTGGGTTGTACACAAAATAGCCGAATCTGAATGTATAGATACTTACATTTTAAATAGAGAAATTTGATTGGTTCCTGTTAAATGATTCCTAATTAGCTGATGTTCAATTTTATACAAAAAAAACATTCACTTACATCCAAATTAATAAACATGGACTAGGGAAGGTTTAGGACTTATTCCGTGAACTAAGTGCGAAATGCTATTAATAAAACGGAATTTATGCTATTTCACATTTACAAACTTAGTTCTTCGCTAGATCATCGAAGATGGTAGTTTAGTCATTGTATATAGAATCTATAGTAAAATCTTGAAGCCGTTTTTACTTACGGTCTATTTGGAACATAGAGAATATTTGTCGCGAGATTTTGAGAAGAGAGTAAGAGATTTAACTGAGAAATATTTTTTTTTGGCATTTCAAGCAGAAAGGAAAAACATATAAATTACCTGCCAGGTCAGGTAGAAAAATAATCAGTGCGTGTAGGCTTGTATGTATATTTTACATTTTACATATTTCGATTTTCTTCAACTTTAAAAAGTTGAAGTTCAAGGGCTTTTCTGTGCTGTGTAATATATTTGTGAATAAAATGTAAATAAAGGGTTATCCATTTCGCGATTTCAAAAGTATAGGGCTGGAATTCGACATCTGTCAAACTAAATTATTAAACCATCTATTTTTTCAGTTGAAAGTCTGACATTTACGAAAATGGATCGCTTAACTATCGCACAGCGCATAAAAATTGTTAAAACCTACTACAAAAATGGTGATTCTGCCACAGCCACATATCGTGCTTTAAGAGGAAATTATGGTTTACATAATCGTCCAACTACGCAAGCAATAGGCAAAATTGTGAAGATATTTGTAGAGACTGGATTGGTTACAGATATTTTAAGGCCCGTGCACCATCGTATCACTCGTACCACTGAAAATATCGCTGCTGTAAGTGAAAGTGTTGCCGAAGACCCGAATGTGTCGATTCCTCGTCGTTCTCAGGAATTAGGACTGTCTTACGGCACATTGTGGCATGTTTTGCATTTGGATCTACACCTACATCCATATAAAGTCCAGCTCACACAACAACTGAAGCCAGCTAACCATTCACAACGTAGTAAATACGTCGAATGGGTGCTTGAACAACAGGCGGTAGACGGCAATTTTTCGAACAAAATTTTCCACAGCGACGAAGCACATTTTTCACTCGGTGGGTATGTTAATAAACAAAATTGTCGTATTTAGGGTTCTGAGAATCCTCTAGTAATTTAATAGAGGCCATTACATCCACAAAAAGTCACTGTTTTGGGCGCTCTTTGGTCCGGAGGTATTATTGGACCTTACTTCTTCGAAAATGACGATGGAACGACTGTCACAGTCAATTCGGAGCGTTATGGTCATATGATAACCGACTTTTTTTTGCCGGCTATTGAAGAATACGACTTGAAGAATATTTGGTATCAACAAGACGGTGCCACATGCCACACAACTCGAGCGAATATGGCTTTATTGCAGGAGACATTTCCCGCCCGCGTAATTTCTCGTCGTGGCGATATCAACTGGTCACCAAGATCATGCGATTTGACACCGCTGGACATTTTTTGTGGGGCTACGCGAAGGACCGTGTTTAAATTATTTAGATTTTTAATAGAAATCTTTTGCATACGATGTGATCGAACATAAGATCAAGTTCGTGCGACCCAGTCGTGCATTTTATTTATTAATAGGGCTGCTACAATTTATAACAATTTTAAAGAAGGTGATTGCGGTTACAAGTTTGAAATATGCACAGAGCTTTCCGAGTTTGGATGGCCTACTGGAATTATCAACTTAGTTCCGGAATTCGAATGCCTCTCAACCAATGCATTTTTATAAACAAAAGTGTTAAAAGCTGGCATGTCTGGAGTCACTTCCTACCATATGCATTTCATAATAAGTTGTGCGCAGTCTTAAATTTAATTAACTTTATTTTAATGTATAAGTATGTTATTTTCTTAAATAATATTAATTTAACCGCATTGTAAATTCACGTGAGCCATTTTGCTTTTGGTATGTTTTTCCTATTTAATAGTGTGTGTTTATGTGGACTTTGGAGAATTTTTAAAAAGTGATTCTCATCGGCTTTATTGGACTTTATGATGATTAAATGAAAGCAATTTTCATTTTATTTTCCCAACGTTTCGATGGTGGTTGCCGTCTTCTTCAGGGGTGTCTTTATTTATAAAATACAATAGTAAAAAGAGATATAATGTTTGAACATATGTATACAAGTAAACGAACAAAATATGACTTACATAAAGTTAAATTTTAAGATTGAGAACAGACTTTGAACACTCTTATTTAAAGATTAGTCTAGGTTTAATGATATTTACTGTCAGAAACTAAGGAACAGTAAACGGCTGATATATTTTGTGTGTCTTGTTTACGGTTCATATTATTTTTGTTGTTAATTATATGCAGTGTCTCTAGTGTGTAACATTTAGATGTATGTTTTTCTGTTCTAAACGTTACACACTAGAGACGTGGCGCGATAGTGCTCGTGTGTCAACCTCGTGGTCGCAGGTTCGATTCCTGCCGTTGCCTATGTCGTCTTATTTTCCATTAAAAAACAATTCTAAAAATTGTCATAAAATGAGTTGCTAGTTTACTCATTATATGCTGTTCAAGCATAGCACTAACACCATGTGATGGAGTAAACTAATATACGTATAAATATGAGAAAGATATAAATAAAATAATTCGAATTATAAGAGATATAAGCAAATCAGACACGGTAATTTTCTCTGCATTAGATCAGCCGCCATACCTTGAGATAAATCTGAGACAACAACCACGTTTGTCCACACATCTTTCCTATCCGTTCTTCTCTTCTTTTACATGACGAACACGCTGTGTTAAAAGCATATAAATGGTAATCATAATCCCTTGAGTGCGTGTAAGATTATAAAAAAAATACCTAGATTACCTTACCTTTCTCTTCGATCTTGCCATTCTTTGATCTCTTGAATTTTCAGCTTCTCCTGGAGGTCGCTTACCCCAAACTGCTATTGCTATTCTTGTGTAAGTAAAAATTAGCACACTCAAAGGTATAACAAATTGCAGTGTTAACAGAGCTATTGTGTAATAAAAATTCTGCTCACTGGATGGCCAATCCTCATGGCAAATATATCTGAAATAAAAACTTATTGAAAATAACAAGACAGTGATGTTAAATGGGGACATACCGATCACATTGAACATGCCACACATCAGGTTGAGCTAGTTTTGATACGATTGGAATCGGAAAAGCTGTCATTAGTGCTATCAGCCAGACAGCAGAAATTATACATTTTGCATATCTAAAATGACAATATATTAGAAAGTCAAATAAAGAAACCATCGTTTATATGCTATGATCAAGATATTGAGAAAAATCGAAAACACAACACACAAAGCTGGACTAGGATCTTATTATCTACTTGTATGTGTGAAAGTTGTTTTTGAACATCCAATACAAAAAAACATGGTATAGGCACAGGTTCCTTCCTGGATGTCTATCTGGGTTTCAAATATTAGTTTTAAAGGGAAAAATGACTACCAATACAAAAGAAATAAAGAAACATAAGAAAAAAGAGTTGAAAGAGATGCATATAACACCAGATATTTTAGTTTGTGTCTGAACAAAAATAGAGGTTTGTTTTCAGTACAATTGTTAAGCAACTTTTAGAGAATTTCTTATATATTTTTCTTAAAAAGCACTTCTTGACCCTGGCTAGAATTTTCAAATAGAATCGCCCGCCATGGACAAATATCGACCAATATTTATGTAGTGAGACAGTAGGGTTTTTCGCCTTACTACACGTGGGGGCCTGTTGTTTCGTTTTTTTCACTTGGCACTTCGTTGTTTCCCCCTTTCTAACATCGATTTCTGTGTACTTCGTTTATATTTACATCATTTGTATCACTTTGTATTTCTTTCTTTCCCTTTTTACTCGTTTTGCATTTCCGTTAAAAGTGCAATAAGTTATTTAGATCAACGTTATCTCGCCAAAAGTATATTTCCCATTTTGTTTGTTATTAGAATCCATTGTCATTGGCATCTAATATAAAACCTTATTAGAATTTATGTAAATTTATTTTTTGTTTATGTTGTGTTAAGTGGTTTTTTATAATGAAGGAATTATTTTATTTAAATAAAATATTCAAAATCCCGCTTTATTATAATCTCACTTTTTTAAATCCCAGTCCGATTTGTATTTTGATAAATGTTACACAAAAAACTTTGCATACACCCAAAATCGACCCTACCGCAAATCTTATAATTGACCCAATCAGGGGGGTTGTAGGGGGGCAGCATGCACCCCCTTACCCACTGCTCGCTTGAATTTTAAGCGTTACATAAAAAAATTAACAAATGTAGGCGAAGTAATCGAAAGCGAAATGAACAAAAAATGAAATAATCAAAAAACTAAATAATAGTAGGCGAAATGAACTTAAAACGAACTAAGTAACATACCTATTAAAAAATCATTTATCAAATCAATCATCAAAACAAATGTAATCACAGTTATTGAAAAAACATTTTTATTATAATACTGAATAAGCGAAATGCGATACGACTAGAACGAAATGATACAATAACGAAACAAACCATACCCGAAAAATATAAGTTTTCCCCTCGATAACAGCTGTTTTTACAAAAAAACATGTGCGTCTCGGGACGCCCGATAGAAGTGATCACCTAAACTAATCTAAGTTGAACGATTTAATATTGCAATTGTTTAACTTAAAAAAGCTTTAAAAGTATGCGTGAGAGAAAGGGAAGCCAGACAGGCTGGCACCGTAATGCTTTCCGTATACGTCTATTTATCGATACAGTTCTGTAGATGATGGCTGGGGCAATAACTTTGTGGAATACTGTTTTCAGAAATATTGAAATTTTTCATCAACGTTTGCATTTAGGCCCTTTTGCTGATACGATACGAAGTTGATTTTCAACTTCCAGTCATCACAATATCGCTGAATCTTGTCGAAGTCACTCTGTAAAAGGATTTTGATGACCTCAACTGTATTAGCTGTTCTGTACGCAATTAGATCGTCGGCGTAAGTAATTTCCTGAGTTAGACTACCTATCAGATCGCTGGTGTAAATGCTGAATAGAATCGCCGAGTTAACAGCTTCCTGCTGAAGACCATTTTTAATATAAAAAATTTGGTATTAGTTACATTGCCACTCTTGACAACAAACTTTCTACAATTTAGCAAGTCATAAAGCATATACAATAGAGGTTTACTTATTCCTAGTCTGGTAAGCTTCAGATAGAGGCCTTCTAACCATACGGTGTCGAAGGCCTTTTCCAAATCGACCAGATAGGCACCAGTACACTGATTTTAGATTTGTTCAATTAAACATCAGGTCCCGGCTTAGACGCGCAATGAATTGTGTCATGTCCCGCTTTAAAACCGAACTGATTATCCGGGATGATATTGTTGTCCTCTGCCCACTTGGACAGAGCCCTATTAATAATATTTTCAAATGCCTTGCTGATATTCGGAAGAAGACTTATCGACCGGAAATTCGCCGGATTGGAGTTGTCCTTTCCCTTTATCGGGAGCGCATGCACCACAGCTGTCTTCCACTGCACTGGATAATATGCATTATTCAGCGCGTTGTAAAACAGTGTGGTATAAATTTTAACTGCTTCCTGAATTAAGTGTCGTAGTACGACGTTGGATATGCCATTAACTCCAGCTGACTTCTTTCTCTTTAATGAATCGAAGATGACCTGGAGCTCAGTCTTCGAAATTAACAGGGAACTGGACTATGCAAGTTTTCAAAAAAAAAGTCTTCCGATTTTTAAAAAATACATACAATTTTTTAAAAAATCGATTTTTCAAAAACAATTCAATTTTTTTAAAATTTGTATTTTATATGTATTAATAATACTCGTAGCTTCAAAATAGCGTTTCAAATTTTTTTTCTGAAAATGGTTCTACAATTTCATACATACAAAATTAATTTAAAAAAAAAACCGCTCCCACGATTTTGACATTTTTTGATATACATATTCTTATCTATCCAGGAATTCAAATGGTATCTGCGCTTTCCCTAAAACTATAATAACTATATACTCGTAAACACTTTGTTATGTGTATTATCCATTTATTTCTCTTTTAATTTTTTTTGCGTACGTCACTGATACTACATACAATGTATAGTATACATATGTATCTTTAAAAATCATGTGAATCTTATGTATTTATATTGTACCTAAATTATAAAGTTATATGCATATAGGTACCTACCCATCTACATCCATTATTTCCGTTACCATGCATACATACATGATTACATACCTAGGTCCATCCATGTACGTAGGTAAATATTTCTCTCCATCCTTACATAATTAAAATTCATAACCTAGATATAAATGTACATTTGTATATTACCTATGTAACTATTCCTTGAATCATCCATTCGACAATTTATTATATGTACTAAGAATCAAGGTAATCTTACCTACATCGATTTTAAGCCGGCATATGATAACTAGACTACAGCGTCAATGCTTAGCTATATTAAGGCTGTTAGATGCAAGAGGAAGTTCGTACGATCCGGTCGTGCATTTTATTAACTTCTAATATACAGGGTGTCCCAAAAGTCAACATCGACACGAAAACGGGTGATAAGGTAGGTGGTGACAATTATCAGAAAAATAATAAAAAAAATCGTAGTAATGTATTTTGTGAGTTAACGGCATTCCAAAAAAAAAAGGAAAAATGGCCACCCTGTGACGGTATTTCAAGTGTTGTGATTACAAATCTTAATTTTTCTCATTGTTTTTTTTTTGTTATGAAACCTTGAATAACCCTTCTAACAATTGCATTCAAAAATTTAAACACACTTTCATCAGTTTTCAAGAAAACATTACTTTTTTGCCCAACTAACTACTCAAAATTTTTACATGGCCCTAATTCGGATTGTAGTGTAAAAAAATGTACTCCTTTCAAAATTTTACAACATTTTTGAGAATTTTTCATAAATAACGGAAACAAAAACGTTTTTCTTGAGCATATGTGAACATGCACGCTATTTATGGAGAATAAAGAGGCAATGCTTGTGCAGCAGCTAGACTTTACCGTGAGAAATATCCAAATGCTGAGCGTTATCCGGATCATCGGGTGCTTGTGAATTTCCACCAGTCATTCTCAGAAGGTCGATTTCCATACCAAAGGACCAGTGAAGGCAGGCCCCTCATGCCCAACAAGAACTTAGTGCTATAAGAAGTCGATCAAGACCCGCAAGTACATCAGTACTTGGAATTCTTGGACCATGCGAGCTACCAGAGAACTTAAACGGCGAGGTGTATTTAGATTTTTTACAAAACAACTTACCAAATTTATTGGAAGATGTGCCACTTAGCATTTATGGAAATATGTGGTTTCAACAAGACGGTTGCCAGCACATTATGCTCGCCAAGTTAGACAATTTCTTGATGAAGAATATACAGGCAGGTGGATAGGGCGGTCTGGTACAATTTCGTGGCTAGCCCGTTCACCTGAATTAAACCCTCTGGTTTTTTTTTCTGTGGGGACAGTAAAAGAAAAAGTCTACTCGAAACCGATTCAAAACTTAGCTGAGCTGCGCCAAAAAATGACGGAGGCTGAGGCAGACATCAACTCAAGGAGATCTGCCCGTCTTATAAACCGATCTTTTTTAAGAAGATGTAGGTCTGGCATTATCATTGGAGGCAAACAATTTGAACATTTGTTATAGCTAATCTAAATAAACTTTTGATGTAATTTTTGTTGAAAAATTGAATTTTATTTAAAACTTAAACTAAATCAATAGAAAAGAATCACTATCTGATAGCCCGCGTTACTCTGGGCCTGGTAGTAGTTACTTATAAATTACTGTTCACCTCCCTCGAACTCAAATTTAGACACGAGAAAGCCTAGAGTTAATGAATTAAAAAAAATTATCTTAAAACCGGGTTATTTGAGAAAAGCATTTTGTTTCCATTATTTATGAAATATTCTCAAAAATGTTATACGATTTTGAAACGAGAATTGAACACGTAAGTTGGGCAAAAAAGTAATGTTTTCTTGAAAACTAATGCAGGTGTGTATAAATTTTTGCATGCAATTGTTTCTAACAACTCAAGGTTATTCAAGGTGTCATAACAAAAAAAATGAGATAATTAAGATTTGTAATCACGGCACTTGAAAAAACGTCAAGGGTCACCATTTTTTCGAATGCCTATAACTCACAAAACACGATTTTTAAAAATTATTTTTCTGATAACTGTCACCACCTACGCAATCACCCGTTTTTCGTTTCAACGTAGACTTTTGGGACACCATGTATAAGTACTATAGGGCAAGTTTTGCATTTGGAAAAAATCGAACTCGAGATTGTATTCAAACTTGACCTTACGATGATAGAGAACACCAACAAGTGGGTCTGTATGTCTGTCTGTCTATAGGTCGATCTACTGCCTAAGCTACTGAAGCTATTTTCTTCAAACTTGGTACATAAGCGATTTAAGTGACTATCTTGAATAGATTTCTATATCGTTTTATTAGCCCAAATATTAACGATACAGTTTTATCTGCCATATTAATTATCTCGAAAACTGCACCAATGATTTTGATAAAATAAAGAGTGTTTGCACTACTTTAGGCTACATTTTTTTTATATTTTATTATTAACGGTACCTGCCATAAACGACTCCATGGTTTTCGACCAACATTTTTATATTGGTGGTCTTTCGAATTTTAAATACCTACTACTACATACCAAAATTTTCGAAAAATATTTTTTTGGATTAAAAAAAAAATGTTTTCTTGAAGATTCAATATTTCGAAAACGGTTGGACTGATTTTTTTGAAACTATGGTTTTAAATTTATATTGTCAAATACTTATATATCTCATACCAATATTTTTTTTTTATTAAAAAAAATAACTAATTTTTGCTTAATAAAAAATTAAGTAAAAAAACACTTTAAAAATATATTTATCTGTTTCTACTAAGAATCTTATGCATACATCGAATTCATTTGATCGAACTAAGAGCAAGTACTTGCGATCCAGTCGTGCTTTTATTAAAGATTGTAATGAAACCGCTGAATACATTTCCAAAGTTGATGTCATTTTATATGGTCAGAGTTTGATTTGCGTCATTCCGCTTCCTGTAAGAGAAATGAATTTTAAATGCATAGTGGTTTTCATTTGGATGGTAAACATCCACGAAACCACGACATGTTTCATTCTGCAAAGGACACCGAACGAGAGTACTTTAGGGGAAGTGAAGAGCATTTAATTAAAAGAATGTTTGATTTTTTGTTTGAGAACCGAATATGGTTCCGTTATGCAGAAAGTTGAGATTTGTTATGAGAGCAAGAAACAAATTAAAATGTTTAGTGGTACCTACCTAATATTGATAGAATGCAAAAATTCTTACAATTATGTTGTAGAAATATTAAAAGAATTAATAAATAATTCCTTGCGTGATCTTTGTAATTGAGCCTCTGAGCCTGTGAGTGCAAAAGGTGTGTAATTATAAATTGTGTGTTTAGAAATTGGCTTATTATTAAGATAAATTATCTTATACATAGTTTTATATTCTTTTATATGTTATTCTTCCAAAAAAAAAAATATAACATTACTATTTTAAAAGAATGTGTGCTTGTTTTAGTCGATTTAAAACCAATTACGCCAATCTTACTTTTGCACTCACATGCCTCAATTATAAGTATGAAAAAGAAGCCACACGTTTTATTCATGATTATTAGTGTCCGACCGAAGGTCGATTTCTAGCCGAAGCCGAATATTCGGCTAAACAAAAACCTTCGGGCGAAGCCGATGCTTTAACAACTTACGAGAATTTCCATTAAAGTTTGACTAAAAGTGAGAAAAAAATATTTTTTGGAAGTTTTTGTGGAATCTATGCACCCAATAAACAATCTAACGGGATAAATTAACTTTTGAAAAATAAAAACAAATTAAAATAAAAGTATCAATTTTAATATTTCATTGAAATAGTTCAAAACAAAACAACAAATAGATCATAAGTTGTTGTTCACTAGGTACACTTGTGGAAGGAGGAGATAAATATTTACAAGCAATTGGCCGTAGATAAATGTATGGGTTAGAAGCCCAATATTCCTATACATGAGCATTCCTTAAAAGCAAAGGTTCTCTCAAGAAACATATTGTTGAGAGCAAGGACAATTATGCTGCTTAGGTACCACTGCCGTATTGGCATCGTTCGGCCTGTGCCACGCTACTCATTCTGGTCGGCACGTTCGTGTTTCTTTCATGGATCCATTTCATTCGGTTTGAATTTAGTTCGGTTTCGGCATGGACCCAAGGCCGATCGGGACGTCCATACTTATTCGTCTTGGCCGATCGGCATCGTTCTGCATAATATGGACGCCCCTTAAGGTTTAGCCGAATGATGCCGAAGCTTCGGTCGGACACTAATGATTATGTTCAGCATCAGACTTTTATTATCAAAAATATAGTACATACTTGTATAAAAACTAATTTCAAAAAAAGAATTTTAAGTTAACTTACATAAACAAGGACATAAAGATATGCATTTAAATTTAAAACAAAATTAAAGAAAATAAACAAATTTGATTGATTTACATCAAAGCAATATCTAAATTTCGGTACGAAATTATGGTATTTACGCGTTGACAAGATGAATTTAAGAATAGGTGAGTGCGCGTTCAGTTCGTTTTAGCAATGAGATTCGATGATGTTGAACGTATGTGTATGTTTGTTCTTAATTAAGTTATTTCTGATAGTGTCCCTTATGTATCCTAACTTGGTTTTCTGCAATCATTAACAATGTTGTTTAGTACTTCATTTTTTTCTTTTTTTTAATAACACTTCCCTTTTTTGTTTGTTCGACTACCAGTAAGTTGCCTTATAAATTCAATTCAATTTTATTTCAATTTGGTGTACAAGTAAGACTTAGTGTTTTAGAGTACCTTACTATGGTTAAATTCAATAATAATATTCTTAAATATAATTTCCTAATATAACAAATATTAATTACTAAATATTTGTAGATCAAAATAAAGAAAGAAAAAAGCCTCTGTTATCCTAACAATTTACTTATACACTGCCGGTCATAAGGTTAGAAGCAGGCATTTTTGAGAAGTAAAATCGACATTTCTCCCGTTACATGATGGATTAGAAAAAAACAACTATGGTAAATGAAAGACTATTTTGTTAAGAACAAAATATAAAATTTGGGTATAGGAAAGATTAAGCTAACGGAGTTTTTATGACAAATTGTAAAGTGACTCAAGAATATGCGAAAATAAATCGGGTCATTAGATTAGAAGCACATCAAATAAATGAAAATAAAATGCAGTTATTTATAATTTGTTATTTATTTTAGCTATTCTAAGGATACTTCGCGTTTCGCGAAGTGTTAAGGCAGAGGAAGTGTTTCCTTTATAATTTTTTGAGTAAGACGATGGATTTTTTAAATAATTGCTGACACAATGATCACTTCGATTTATTTTTCGGGCTATAGCACGGCATGACCTTCAGAGCAATAAACATCTATTCTTGCCCTTTCCTTCACTGTCAAACATTTTTCTTGCCCATTTTTATTAACACTCAATCAAGAACAATTAATTCATAAAATTTACCGTTTAAACCGAACAAAAATTTATTCACTTCACAAAACAACGTTGATTTGTTCAATGCTTCTAATCTAATGACCCGATTTATTTTCGCATATTCTTGACTCAATTTACAATTTGTCATAAAAGTTCCGTTAGCTAAATCTCTCTTCTACCCAAATTTTATATTTTGTTGTTAACAAAATAGTCTCTCATTTACCATAGTTGTTTTCTTCTAATCCATCATGTAACGGGAGAAATGTCGATTTTACTTCTCAAAAATGCCTGCTTCTAACCTTATGACCGGCCGTGTATTACAATTTGTGTTTTCGATGTTGCTATTTGTATCTCAACCATTTTCCCCCATTCATCCTTATGTCCTTACTCCCCCCCCCACTCCCCCTACAATTAGTTGTAGGTTTAAGTTTATGAAGAGTAAAGTTTTGCTTCTCAAAATTAGTAGTTACAATAATGTTTTTAATTGTTACTGGTAGAGAGTTCCATAATTTGGTTGCATAAACCATGAAAAGTTGCGAAGAATTCAAGTAATTCTGTGAGGGCGATACAAGATTTAAAGTTCTGACGGAGTGGGTAAATTGAAGTTTATCATAAATGTAAGATGGTTTTCTTAATTGAATGATTTTGTGCATTAAGATGCAGCATCTTGCTGCAAAGAATTGTCGAAAAGAACACCCGAGAACCAATTTATTGTAATGTGGTATGTGTTCATGTCTCCGAATTCCATAAATGTACCTTAGCATGTCATTGAATGCTACGAGAAGCTTATACTGGGAATGAGAATCAAGTTTGCAATCAACAACATTCGCATAGTCAATAAGTGGAATTAGCAGTGTTTTAACAAGCCTCAATTTAGTATTTATAGGAGTTACGCTAGAAAATAGCCAAAGCTTACGTAATCCGCCATACATTCTTCCAATGGTATGATTAACTTTGCTTTACAGCAGAGTGAGAAGTGTTGATCCTAAAACCAAGACTGATCACAGAGCTCATAAACTTAGGCTTCACCTGTGAAAGAAAAACGGGGTTCAAAGTAAGGTATTAATCTGTTTCTTAGAATTCGCAATCAATTGAGAGTTAGATGGATTAAGGGTTAGGCCATTGTTTTGGGACCATTTGAAGATTGCGAGCAGATCCTCATTCAATCTTCATATTAGATCCTCCTGCAAACCAATTGGCAGAGACAAATAAATTTGCACATCATCTGCATGCAGGTGATTCGAAACATTCGAGCAAACATTCAGTAGATGATTAATAATTAGACAAAATAGAATGGGTCTCAGAATAGAGCCTTGTGGGACCCCCATCCGTCAATTCATATAATCCAACGGAAACCAGATTGAAATGGGGTAAGCAAATTTAACCTTTCCAAGTGACTTGAGATCTGTGTTGCCAGAATTTTTTCAAACTCCTTTGATAGGTAGTGCAAAATACTGATCGGTCGGAAATCAGGGCAGAAACTGTGGTTGTTGTTTTTAGCCACCGGTATTACCTTAGCTAGCTTCCAGCAGGCATGAAAAAAGGAGGTTGTAATGCAAAAATTAATCACATGAGTTAGAGCACGTAAAATTTGCCTAACATTCTTTTTAACAAAACTAACAGGTACCATACCTTCTCCTACTGCCTCAAACTTAATTGTTCTCAAGCAATCAAAAACCTCATTCTCCGAGACCACCTCAAATTCGAATTCTGTAGTTGAAGCGTAAAAGGCTTCATTATTGGTTAAAAAGTCTTCTTGTGGCATTTCAGATGCAATAAAATTCCCATTTAGGATATTATGTTCATTAAAAGTGTGATCTGTAGCCTTTTAAATAAAAGGCATATCTGTATCACAAGCATGAATTCCCTTGAGGTGTTTCGGTCTATGGTGGTCAACAATGATACTCCTACAACAAGTGGCGTGGACTATGCTGCTGACAAGACGAATGGAGCTGCTGGCTCGAGGTAAATCTGATACTGCAGGTGTTGTTGCTGATTGATTGTGTATGAGTAGAATTATTATTATTTTATTTATATATACCTTATGTACAATCTTAATAAGAACCTACTTGTGTGCATGCTGTAAAAGTATTCTTTAAAATTCAATTTCTCTAAATAAAGCTTTATGTATCATTATGATGACTAAAATATACTTTTCTAATAGTTTACTATTATTAAACTTATTAAAACTATTTAACATTTTATATTTTGCCCAATCTAATACCTCC
The DNA here is from genome assembly GCA_910595825.1 of Philhelius pedissequus. Lineage (NCBI taxonomy): Eukaryota > Metazoa > Arthropoda > Insecta > Diptera > Syrphidae > Philhelius > Philhelius pedissequus. The sequence continues at coordinate 137,142,932 of OU343161.1, forward strand.
CAAATTTTAATTATCTAGTGCAAATTTGTCCCTCTTTTATGTTGGTGGTGATGGTGATTTTAACTTTAACTTTTCTTTTTAATAATGGTTGATGGTGCACAACCCGATAACATAAGATGTGTTCTGAATGTGCTGTGTGGTGCATTTGATGGTTTAAATATTTAGTGCTTAACTGCGGAGAGTATTCGGGCTAAACATACTATATTGTATCAAATGATTAGTATGTCTAACCTGGATGTCAGTATGATATTAGAATCGTGGTTGAATAACAATACATCTGATGCATTATTGGCTTTACCAGGTTTCAACATGCACAGAAATGATCGTAATGATAGGGTTGGTGGTGTAGTCTGTCCATATATACGCGAGCAAATATCTGCTTCTACAGTTTTAAGTCAACTGCATCTTTTATTGAATTTATTTGTTTTGAAGTGAGGAACTCGGTTGAAAAGTGTTTACTTGTAGTTTTATATAGCCAGCCTAATATTTTTAAAGAAGAAAACATACGAGAATTAGAAGAAACTATACTGCGGCTGGGTCCGAAATACAGCGACATATTGATTTGAGGTGATTTCAATGTAAATTTTTTACTCAACATCAATGTAAAACGATTATTTGTTCATTTCTGTGACATGATTGGCTTGACAGTTGTAAACACCCGATGGCCAACTTGTTATAAGTCAGATGTAAACCCTTAATTACTTTGCATGTATTTGACAAGCTCTAGGTACCGAATTCTGTAAAATGATCAAGTGCGGCCGATATCCGATTTCAAATATGACTCGTACAATAAGTTACAGGTCGTATCGTGGCCTTGACTCTGAAGAGGTTAGGGTGAATTTTAGTTGTTTGGAATGGAATGAGCTTTATTTTTCAACGAATGTGAATATTAAAGTCTCGCAGTTTAACAATCTTATCTCGGCTGTATGATACGTATGTTCCAATTGTTACTAAAGAACTAAAAGAGCAATCGGTGCCCTTGGTTTAATATCACTATAAAAACGAATATTCGAGAAAGGGAGCGGGTTTTCCGAAGATATAAGAACAATCCAACGGAGTTTAATAGACCACAATATATTTTTGCCCGCAACAGAGTTAATTCTCTTATTCGTCGCCCTAAACGCGCGTTTTTACTTGAAAAGTTTGATCCTTCCCTCAGTTCTAAGGAGCTTTTGAATAATCTGAAAAAATTGGTGTTAAAGAAAACAAAAACAAAAGTCAATGTCCGTTTAGAGCTGAAGTGATGTCGAATATTCTGATTTCGTCTCTTACAGGTTCATGTATTCCTCAAAATAATTTCGATAAGTTAGAAAGTGAGAACGCTTCTTCGTTCGATTGTATAAGTGCTACTGTGTTGTTTAGTTGCATCAGACCGATCAAGTCAAATCCAATTATTGGTCTTGACGATATTTCGTCGAAATTTTTCAAGCTTATATTCACACATAATTAACTATTTACTTCACATATTTAACTATTGTATCTGTAGCTGTGAATTTCCGGTGATGTGGAAGAGTGCAAGCATTATACCAGTCCCCAAGAAAACAAACCACTCTGACCCCTCTGAATTCCGGCTAGAAGTATTTTATCTTTCTTATGTTAAATGTTTGAAAAAGTACTCCATGACCAAATCCAACACTATTTAAATGAAAACAATTTATTTACACAATGGCAATCTGGTTTTCGTAGTAACCATAGCCTTGAGTCTGCAGCGATAAGAGTTACGTTGGACATTAGATTTGCTTTGGCCGCTGATAAGTTTGGCGTCATGGCAGTTTTAGATTTTTCTAAGGCTTTTGACTGCATTGATTATTTTATCCTCCCCACAAAACTAAAGAGAAATTTTATCTTTGATACTACTTCAATTAAGCTCTTGTGCAATTATCTGAAAGATAGAGTTCAGCAAATTAAAACTGGAATCAATTCATCAAATCCAATTATCACCAATAGGGGAATACCCCACCTAAAAGTATGTCTTGCCCGTGGTCTGGCCAGTGAATTAATTGAAGAAAACGCAAACAATATGTTTATATTCTTTTTGTTTTAGTGGACTGTGGATTTAAACCCAATTGAATGTTTTTGTGACATTTAATCCAAAAATGCGTTTCGCCCAGGTACTAGAGCTGGGCTCATCAGTTAGATGCTGTAGTACCTTTCTAAGACGCATTATTTTTTTGATCGATGTTTACCGATTTTAATAAAGCTTACAGCGATTACTCACTGTAAATTATATTTTTCTAGGGGAATTTAGTTAGATTCATGCACCTAGAAGTATGTTTTGCCAGTGGTCCGGCCAGTGAATTAATTGTAGAAAACGCAAACAATATGTTTATATTATTTTTGTTTTTGTTTTAGTGGACTGTGGATTTAAACCCAATTGAATGTTTTTGTGACCTTTAGTCCAAAAATGCGTTTCGCCCAGGTACTAGAGGTACTAGAGAATTTTTTAAACGCTCGCAGTTATACCATTAAATATGACTTTCTACCCCCTATAAAATTCGCGCGCTTTTAAAATAAGTAAAATTTGAAGATTTAGTAAAAAAAAAATTCTTTTTTTCTTTTTTGTTCAAAACTTTTAACCAGAAAAATCTATTTGTTTTGACATCCTTGTAACAAATCACATATAAAGTCTTCCTTTTAAAAGCATCAAATTCGTAGTTTTCATTTATTATTTTAAGAAAAAGAATAAATATTTTTTATTTCTGTTGAAAAATATGGCCGAGGATACTTGTTCTTCTTGTACCCACATAGTAACCTCACAGGAACTGCTTAAATGTGATAAGCGCTGTCATTTTGAAAATTAGGGGAAGATTGCATACCATAGGAGCTTAGTGCTAAGCGTCTTGCGTATTGCTGAAAAACATGATTTAAAACCAAAATTTGTACGGATATTTTAAAAGTATTTTTTCAAAACAATTCGGAAGCTCAATACATATAATGTTTAAGAAAATAAAAATGTATTACCTTACAAATCCAGAATGTGCACTACTAATTTTCCAACGACTAAAGACTAAAATGCTCCAGAACGTAATATTTAAGCTTTTTTTGAAATTCGCTACTCCAGAAGAAAATCCACACGGATTTTTAGCTCGATTTGGACCTATTTGCATACTTACTTAGATTCACACGTATGTACATAATCTTAACGATTGTTATTGTTTGGTCCTGCGAATGTTTTTTTATATATGTAGAGCAATTACAATTCATACGCTAAAAAAATTTTAATTCCTGGATATTTGTCTACTCTCAATTGCAAATGGAAAACGACAATAAAAGATAATTGTATTAAATAATAGTAGTATATATGATAAACCCAGTTTTTTACACAATTTGATTATTATGCCTTAAAGTAATAAATACAATTTTTTTTTATTAACTTCCACCCAATTTTTTTTAATTATGTCGCCACCTATTTCTTAAAAAAAATACTTTTGTTGTATCTACATACAATATATAATCTATTCAAAAAGTAAAAATCAATGGCTACACAATCACTCAGCAAAATGCAACACTGCCTTCAGTAGCTATAACTATTTGTTTTTTTTTTTTGTCCCAGCTCTGGATTGTGTTTATCATGATATTATTTTTCTACTCAAAATTGAAACCTCTTTGTGACTAACAATATAGTAACAAAGCTCATTTACAAGTTCTTGAAGGAATTCGTTCACGTTTAACTGGTTTACATAGCAAATAAAAGACGAATTTCAATCGACTTCGATTTTGTTGAGAAATTAATTTACACTTACTTTTTCCACATAATATGCAAACAACTAATGGTCGTATTTTATTTCTCAATTCATGAATTGACACCAATATTGGACAAAAATTGAGCAATGAACTGTTGTTAATAGGAAGGCCATCGATGTTAATATTTAATGAATAGCACTTGTCATTTATATTAGGATCACCAATCAGCGCATCTTCAAAGCATTTTTTTAATCCGTAGTGCCAATACTTATTATTGTTGCCTTCATGATCTATTATTCTGGTCCGACGCGGGGTGTGAATCAGAGTCCGGTTATCTTCTGGCAAGTTTGAGGAAGCCGGGACATAACTTTTCAATAACTCCAGTAGTGAATTCATGGCAGCACGAGTAATCTGGTGTTCAATTGACCAATTGGCCAAGACCGATTGAAGTCGGCACAAGAACAATTTTATCATTACTTTGAATTGGCATGCTTTTTATATTTTTTTCTCTCTGTTAACTTATATTATAATTGATTTTGTTATATTTATTTTTAAATTTGTTAAATCTTTATTCTTATAATTGTTACAAAGAAGTAAAAAATAAACTAAAAAAAAAAAAAATTATATTTTCGTCTAAATTTTCGACACTAGCCATACGAATTTTACGATCATTTGAATCACTCTTTTGAACTATATTTACTTTAATGTTTCTACTTGGTTGTGGAAAAATTTTATATTTCGTAAGAATATATCTCTTTTTCTTCCCGAAACTAACATTTATTTTTAATCTTTTCCATACATTTGTATAATTGTTATTTAATTTAATTGGTGCCATTTTGTGATGGAAAATAATAAACAACAATATTTGACACTTTGATTATGACAAAAGTAGTTATTGTGGTGTGACATTCAAGCTATTAATTTTACTTTGTCTCTATTCAGTCCCTATGAAGTATTCAAGGTTTAAGTTTCTTTAAGTTCTATATGAGTTGCAATTCAGTTTTCCATAACATGTCAGCATTCGGTTACTGATGAGTCACTCGCAGGTTGCAAAAGATGAAAGTTACTAAATTGTTTCAATTTCAGTTACAATTAAAATCAGTTGCAAGTTAAATTGTACTGAAACTGTGGTGTAACGTCTTAGTAACTTATATTCAGAAACAGCACTTTTCAGTCGCAAGCTATAGGCGCAAAAACCTTTATGTAACATAAATGAAACTCATATTATTTTGTTTTTTTTGGGAAAAGTTGAGAAACTTTTCAGAAACATATAAGCAACTCAATTGTTTTAGAAAATCTTCAAAGTAACGCGAATGTAACAAGTTTTGTTGCTGTCTTGTCACAAAACTCACATGTGTGCCACTTGGGATAAGATTTGCCATCTTCGGATTCCCACTTATACCGTAGTAACACTTCTTGCACATGGAGTGAGTCCCACTGTGCCCAAAACGCTTTGAGAACTGGGTTCCTATCACAGATATCACTCCATTATGGTTTTTCTTCATGTTCTTTCCATGCAAGAATGGGTTCGATACCCGAGTCTTATTGTTGGACCGTTCCCAATTTTTCGTTGTTCCAACCGTAAATGAGATCAACTCTTAGCCTCTGAATGGCAGTTATCTCCTTTTCTTCTTTGTGCGAGCAATGCTTGCAATCTTGTTTGCATGGTCGCCGAGATAATGCATAAGCGTTTGAGTGCAGCTTCCCTCGCCTATGCTGAATCTGGTAGTCGTACGTCTGTAGTCTCTCGATCCACCTACTTGACCTTCTGGGTTCTTGAAATTTAAAAGCCAATTAAGTACATCATGGTCTGTTCGCAAAAGGAACTTCTGTCCATAGATGTATTCATGGAAGAGCTTCGTGGCCAATATGAGAACGGCATAATTTTAAGTTGCCACAGACCATTTCCTGTGTAGAAGGCATTCTCCTCCCGAACTTCTGGGTGGATTTCTACCTGCCAGTAGCCACTTTTCAAGTCTAAGGTCGAGAACCATTGAGGTCCTTTCACTGCATCCAGAGTATCGCTAGTTCGGGGCAGAGGGTAGCTATCATTCTTTGTCACATCGTTCAGCCTACGGTAGTCCACACAAAATCGATTGCTTCCACCTTTCTTCTTGACAAAAACCACACGTGATGCCTAATGACTTTTTGAATTTTCGATTAGCCCATCTTTCTTTGCTCGATATCATTTCTTCTGCTTGTTTAGCCAATAGGAGACGTCTTGCTGGCTGACGAAGCGGCCTCGCGTCTCCTGTGTCGATTCGATGTGGCACAAATTGTGTTCGACCATACTGCCCGTTTGGTGAGGAAAATATGTCAGCGTACTCATGAAGAATACTATGCTGGTGTTCACTTAGATTGAATGACTTGAAAATTTTAGCTTTTATGATCTTCAAATGTAAGGGACTTATCGACTTCTGGCTGTCCACTTCTGTGATCTTGGTTATTGCTGACACAGATTCACATTTCCCAACTTCTTCTCCTTTTCTGAGCTTAACTTCGTACGGTTTGATGTTCAGTATCCGTACAGACACCATGTTGTCCTTTGGGGCCACCAGAGTTTTCCCTACCATAAAGTTTTAGGAACATTGATCAGAATGTGGTTCCACCATAAGGTACCGATGGCTACCCGAATCACCATTTAATTTTGTCCAAACAAACAGTTCTGGGGACGCAGGCAAGCATATGTCTTCTTTGATTACAGTTTTTAGAGTTGATGAGCTTTAGTTCCCGTAAATCATAGGAATTGCAATATTTCGATACTTGAGAACTTGCTTACCGATATCCAAAATAAATCCGTGCTCTTTCATAAAGTCGACTCCAATTATGCATTCGTCACATATATCTGCTACTAGAAATAGATGTGAAAACTCCAATTCTGCTAATCGGATCTTCAGGCGAACTTCTCCGCATATTCTTGCTGCCTCTCCTGTCGCTGTTTTCAGACGATTGGAGTTGTGTAGCCATGTCATCATGACCAAGTCTCTATGGACAATTTAGACATTGGCACCAGTGTCAATTGTAGTCATTTGCTTCCTGTTGTTTATAATTGCCTCTAGGATTAGACTTTTGTTGTTGCGTTTAGTCTGTGAGACCCGTATGGTAGTTCTGGGGCCATCGATAACAGAAGCCAGCTTCTGCCCCTCGAAGTTAGTTCTTACTCGTTCCCCGTCTAGGAAAACAGGGTAAGCAGGAGTGTTGACTGTATTTCTAGGCTGTTCTCTAGTATTTCTGTCTCCACAATGTTGACACATAGCTCTTTTTGGTGGTAATCTGCACTGGCATTGAGCACGTATATTTCGTCCACTACTTTGAAACTCAGTTCTCTGACAAGAGCACTCCTCAACTTCCAGTTCCCTTACCCGATGATTAACTCCTTGAGAAGCCTGTTCTGCTGCATCCATTGTCAAAGCAAACGCTAATGCTTCGGAAAGGGTGCGTTTTCCAGCTGATCGGATAGCTAGTTGAAGGTTTCTGTTAGAAATACCACGGACGAATGTTTCCGTTAAGAGCTGGCTAATGATTTCATCTCCTGCGGTTGGATATGTCGGGTGTGCCAGTCGTTCGATATCTGCTTGGACTGCTGTAGACTTTCAGCACTTTTCTGCACTCTGGTATTGAGTTGGTCTCGGAAAACTTCTTGCATATGGCCATCTCCAAAGCGTTTGTCAATGGCTTGAACAAGAGTACTGAAGATTCCATTCTTGTCTGCTGATATAGTTTGCAAAAGTTCAGCAGCCGAACCTCTTAGTGCTAATGTCGGCCATATAAGCTTGTCTTCGTCATCCCAACCATTTGTTGTTGCGGCTGCCCCAAATTGCTTTTTATAGATCGACCAAGAAGTTTGTCCACCAAACGGTGGTGGATGCATTTCTTTTCTCACTTTGTCCAATTCCTTTGCTATATTTTCAATTTTGTCTTCCATGTTTTCAAACCGTGTGTCTACTTTCGAAAACTGCTTTTCGACGCCTTCCACGCGTTTGTCAACATCATTGCATTTGTTCTCGAATGCATCTAGCTTACCTTCGATTAAGCTTCTCTGATCTTCTAGAAGGTTCTTTTGCTCATTGCATTGTTTTTCGAACAGATTCTTTTGCTCGTTTCATTGTTCCCCTAATCGTTCGAGATGATTCTCTTGCTCGTTCTTTTGTTCATCGCGTTGTTCTTCAAATCGTTTGAGCAGATTCTTTTGTTCATTCTTTTGTTTTTCATATCGTTCCAGAAGATTCATTTTGCTCGTTCTATTGTTCTTCACATCGTTCCTTTTGTTCGTTCCTTTGTTCATCAAACTTGGCGAACAAAACAGCCATCATAGTTGAGATGTCAAAACCAGTAATTAGGTGTTTATCCGACATTTCAATGTTAAATTGAAATTCGTCTGGATTGTCTTTCTTTTGTCTTAAATATTCTTGCAACCGAATAATAAGGTCATTTTTCCATCCAGCAGCAGGAAGACATCGTTTGTTTATTTCTGCCATAAGTTTGACCAAATTTAGGTCGTTCAGAGTCTTCTCCATTTTTCTTTAGATACAGTAATTTTTTTATATTAAAAATACACGATAAACAATTTTCTTGATATACTTAGTTATCTCAAAGCTTTATTCGACTTTTCAGACACCAATGTTATGTTTTCACTCTGGTTCGAAAATAAAACCTATTTCCTTTTAACGACTTCAAATTACTTACTTCACAATTAATTAAACACCACTTTTCTTTCTAACACAATACACGCTTTATTATTCCACTTATAATTAAAGTATAAACTTCTATCTTTTCTTACAACCAACTTTACACTTGCGCTTTCAAAAATAAACTGTCCCGTTTCGCAGGTATTAGACCGGTATTTATATTTGTTTAAGCTTTTACTACTTTTACTCCACTGCGATTTTGAATCCATGTTTTCGTTTTGGACTTCTTTCGGTTGCAGAGATACTTTTAAACACTGCGATATTTAATAGATGTAAAAATTCCTTCCTCAAACATATATCCGCACTTATTACTCCGATTAACGAAAATTTTGAAAGAAGAAAGGGCGATAACTCTGCAATTTTTTAACCTGAGCAATTTTGTCTACACCGGCCACCACATACGTCCCTCAACAACCTGCTTAAAAATCCCAACTTTAATTTGAAATCAAGCTGAATTTCTAGATAAACCGTGAAAGTTCTCGTCAAATGGTTCCAGAAAGTTGCTTTTCAATGGATTATTGGTTTGCGTCTTCAACTATTGGATGAAATGTCTCCACCAAGGGGAATAGGTATGTAGTTTGTAGCATACTTCAGTTGTTGTTTTGGTTAGAGTTTGTAATATATTTTCAGTTTATATGTTGGTTAGAGTTTGTAGCATACTTTCAGGTATTATGTCTAGTATAAGATAGTCCGTTAGGAATTCAAAAGTAATCAGATAGTACAATTCGTTACAATATTATTAATATATTCAGTTTTTGTATGATTACATACTTGCTTTTTAAAGCACTTTTTCGTATCATTTAATGACTTTGAATGCCCAATCTCCCTCATTATATGATCATTAAATATTATTAATATACATATAAAATTCAAATTTCAAAGAAATTTCAGTGACTGGTTTTTAAAAAATTGATTTTTCCAAAGAATACTTTCATTCATTTTTGTAAAAATCGAAAAACTTTGTTTTTGAAGATTTGAGTATGCAGTCTTATTAACACTTTTAGGGAGCATTTGCATAAAAAAATAATTTTAATCGGTCGATCCAATAGTCAGAAATTCGAAAATATGTAAAGTGATTCTATGGGAAGCGCCGTTAATAAGTACGCAAAATAAAATATATTTATACTTAAAAGTGGACAGTACTAATATAAGAACAAACGCATTTTCTTAATAAAAATTCTTGGAGCCGTTTTAGAGAAATAAATATTTTTCTTAACTGTGTTTAAACATTTGTACGGGAGCTACCGTTGTTTTTTATTTTAGGAAAATAGTTTTTAAGCTATTCAAGATAATGTCGAAAAACCAAATACGAAGTTTCTAAAAATCTATTGTGTCGTTTTGGAAATTTTGAGTTCAAAAAACAAAAATTTCCAAAAATTTTTTTTTTTTAATTTGGCTCACAATAGTGTTTAAAATGTCTAGGAGCTTCTGTATAAGAAATTAAAAAAAAACTAAATTAACCGTTTCTCTGAAAATGGAAAAGCAAAAAAATGGTTCTACTCGAGGTACCAAAAATAGCCATTTTTTTCCAAAAAAAAATATCAACAGGTACCTTTTCCCTTCTTTAATGAACTAATTTGTTTTTTTTATAAAAATCCTTGGAACCGTTTTTGAGAAAAATAAGATGTTTGTTTTTGTCCAAAAAATGTATTTGAGTTACTGTTATTTGTCATCTTAAGAAATTAAAAAAAACATGTGGGCATATTACCGAAAAAAACAATATGTAGCAATAAAAATTAAAGACAAATAAACCGCGAAAGATCACAACTCTTAACAAAAACGAAATTTAAAAACAAAAGTAATTTGTTTAATCAAAATGATTTTATTTTGTATGCATTTCGGGTCAAATTCGACCCATCCTCTGCAGTACACTATTTAGTTTTAATAAGGAAAACATAATCAAAACAAAATACTAAAACTTAGAGACGACACTATGTTGCCAGTGTCCCCGTTCATCAGATGTCGGCATAGTGGCAACATTGTGTCGTCTCTATTTCATATTATTTAAATTAACCTAATTTAATGTTTTCTCCTTTTCCTACTCACTGTACCTACCTATAAATCAATCAATTTGTTTTTTTCTGACATTTTCTAAGTTCTTGTATTTTGTTTTGATTATGTTTTCCTTATTAAAACTAAATAGTGTACTGCAGAGGATTTGGCGAATTTGACCCGAAATGCATACAAAATAAAATCATTTAGATTAAACAAATTACTTTTGTTTTTAAATTTCGTTTTAGTTAAAAGTTGTGATCTTCCGCGGTTTATTTGTCTTAAATTTTCATTTTACGCGATCACAAGCAAATATGTTTGTGCCTTTCCAAACTTTGCTCGGATTAATTGAAATAGTAGCTTAGTGAAAGAAAGAATTAAAATATCAGTATGTACCATGTTTGAAGCAAATCTATCTAACCGTTTAGGCTGTAGACATGAGGACATTCCGACAGACTGACAGACGGAATTGGGGGTTGGAACTTTTTTTTGCATGAATTCATACATTGCTTTATAGTACATACTCGTATATCTCCAATTTTGATACCTACTATCGGGGATTGAAGAAAAGTTATACTTTGGTGTACCCTTACCCATGTTAACGGTAATTGCACTGTAAGTTCTAATGATAGGCACTTTGTTTAGGCGTTTATTTTTACCAGCCTTTGTAATTTCGTTCAAATAAATCTGATATCTCATTTCAATCTTAAAATATTCAGTTTTTAGGCGGTTCCATTTTTCCTGCCCGTGCAAATTTTTTTCTGTGGGGTCAATTTTCTCTAGAAAATGCGTAATAAACATAACGGTCTACTATTTTTTTAAATGAACGTAACAATAATACAAATAAAAATCAATAACAAGTTTGCGGAAAAACCCATAGCTTATATGATACTTGGAAAAACATGGAAAAAGTTAAAAAAAAGTTTTCTGATTTTTTACCTAAGTTGTTAAAAACAGCTGTAGTTAGGTTTGGGGTATGCATGTCTATTTGAAAAATTTAACTAACAAAAAAATGGTATAGAACATTAGTGAACGAAATTAATTTATCAGTTTAATTTTTGAAGCCAAGGCGACAGTTGAATAGAAACGCTATTTGAAATTTCTACATTTACAAACCAGGAATATGCAGATATTATTTACGTTTATTGGCTGTGTAATGCAAATTTTACTATGGCGCGGCAAATATACTATGAACTTTATCCAAACCGACGTCTTCCTAGTGCAGGAGTATTTGGAAATAAATATCGAAGGCTTCGAGAAACGCCATCAGTTTCAAATACAGGAACTAACGCAGAATTTCCACAAGTAAGAAGAATTTTCACTGATGAAAGAATGCTGGAAGCTGTTAGACATGATCCATATCAGCACCAGCTGCTTAGGCTTCCAGTTCAATGTTTCCAGGCATACAATTTCGGATGTACTTCATGGAGAAAATCTTTACCATTATCATCACACTCCTGTGCAAGAACTGCTTCCTGCTGATTTGGAAAAGAGACTTGAGTTAAGTGAATGGTTGTTGGAGCGGAGGTTTGATGACAACGAGTTTATTAGCAGAATTCTTTGGACGGACGAACCACAATTTAAAAGAGACGGGATTACAAACTTCCACAATATCCACACATGGGCGGGGGACAACCAATCCACACAGTAAAAGGCAGTCATCATTTCAGCAAAGATTCAGCGTCAATATGTGGGCAGGCGTAATTGGAAACAAATTAATCGATTCCTTCAAACTACCTCCCACGCCGAATTCTACAAATTATCTGAAGTTCTTGCGCAACGATTTACCAGAATTATTGGAGGGCATTCCACTTAATTAACTATCTTCATCATATTTCCACCAAGATGGTGATCTAGCCGACTATGGTCGAGAGGTTAAGAATTTTTAGATGAAAAGTACGGTAATCTTTGGATAGGAAGAAATGGACCGGTTCACTGGCCTGCAAGAACTCCTGACCCTAAAGTTTTGAATTTTTTTGTATGGGGAAGAATGAGAGAACTTGTTTATTCAACCGAAGTAAAAACTTTAAACGAATTAGAAGGGGTATCCCCGGGGAGAGTACGATAACTTTGGCGCCAAGATATAATAACGGTTTTTGGTAGAGGGGCTTAATACAAGCATTTTTTACTATGGTAGGGGGGGTCTATCTCCCCTCGTTTAGGCGGGAGGGGCAATTTTATAAAAATTTACTTAAAATCTTTAAAAAAATATTAACAAAGAACGGCAACACTTACAGTTATAAATTATACCTTTTTCAAAAGTCCGAACTCTACAATTTATAATTAATTTTAAATAAAGTTGTTTTAGTCAATAGTTTTTTAAATAATTGACTTCACAGTCAAAATTTATGGAAAAAAATTACAAAAATCACTTTGAATATTATTTTTCTCATGATTATGGATATCGATAAAAAAATAATTGATGTAGTTAACTGCTCCAATTATTTTTTTATTAAACACAGAAAACTACTTCTTTTTATGTCTTCTAGTTTTTAAGATATGTAATTGAAAAATAGTAAAACTATACTTGTTCTTTAAACCCAAAAGGTTCTTTAATTTTAAAGAAACTTTGCATATAATAAAATTTTCACCCTCCCCAAAGCCTATAGTGAGCCCAAGCAGGGGGGTTGCAGGGGGCAGCATGCCCCCCCTTAGGCATCTCACTGTTTGCATCGTAAATTTCATATATACCTTTGTGATTTTATAACAGTTAATGCGGTTGTTTACCAACCGAACTTTGCACTTTTTGAATTTTCCACGGCCATTAAAATATCACAACACAGAGGTGGAGTAGACGTTTTGGAGGGAATTAACCCGATTTCTTCTAAAAACGGGATACTTTTTTCGTTTGTTGACACCAAATCCCCAAACGAACAAAAAATCGAAAAATTATTTAATTTTGGGTGAAGAAGTTAGCCGCCATTCTTAAAAAGGAAACACTACTCTTTCAAACGTTAAATGAAGAATGGCTTTGGTAAACAATAACCTGCACCAAACCTGTATAAAAATAACGGTACAAACATCGAATGCTTGGTCTTGTTTTTTATGATCTAACTATATACATACTTTTTACTGTGGCTGCATTATATGTGTGTACATAGTTATATGCATATCTATTTATGACACAAACATATGTGCATATTAAGAAACTATGAGAATTTGCTGCCGTTGTGTTGTCGTAAAGGTCATGCAAATTTTTTTATAATGCAATAAATTTTCATGCTCAAATATATTAAATGTTTAAGTTTTGGCCAAGTACCTAACCAGATATTTAGAAAAAAGAGATTGAAATGGACATGACATATGTACATACGCTTATGTATATAATATCAATTATTTTTTTTAATCCAGATTCTTTAAATGCAAAAGAAACTTTACATGCTGGGTGCTGATACAAAATTATTTTTTTTGTTTTTCAATTTTCTCAAAAACTAGAAAACATAGAAACGAATACTTTTCAGTGTTTGATTAAAAAATAATTGGAACAGTTAACTACATCAATTACTTATTTATTGGTATTTATAATCATGAGAAAAATAATACTCAAAGTGATTTTTTTAACTTTTTTTTCATAAATTTTGAGTTTGAAGTCATTTATTTCAAAAACTATTGACTGAAAGAACTTTACTTAAAATTTATTATAAATTGTAGAGTTCTGACTTTTGAAAAAGGTATAATTTATAACGGTAAGTGTTGCCGTTCTTTTTTAATATTTTTTTAAAGATTTTAAGTAAATTTTTATAAAATTGCCCCTCCCGCCTAAACGAGGGGAGATAGACCCCCCCTCCCATAGTAAAAAATGCTTGTATTAAGCCCCTCTACCAAAAACCGTTATTATATCTTGGCGCCAAAGTTATCGTACTCGTGCCGTATCCCCGAAGCATCATTAAAAGTGCGACAACAGATGGAATCAATAAATATGTGAAATCCAAAAACGGGCTGTAGCATGCATACAAAACCAAGGAGAACACCTTGAGCTCCTGTTATAAATTTTTTACACAAAATCATTTTTTAATCATTATCTTTGAAGCAAACAAAACTTATACTATATCTGTTTATCTTTCCGAAATATTAAAAAAGAAGGAAACAATGTCATCTGTTTTGACAACAACAGAATAGCAACATTAGTTAATCAAGCTACCTACAACATATCAAAAATGATAAACATACACAACGACAATGAAGATGCGACGCGACGACGCCATCCGAACAGCACTCAACAGCAGCATCTCAAATTTATTATACTTTTTATTCTATTCTATTTTTGTTAATGTAATATTACACTTTCTGTTTTATACTTACAGTATATTTTATTTATTGTACAGTAAGCATTTATTTTATAAAAGTAGAAGATTTAAAATAATAAAAAAACTTGCTGTTATTTTCATCTTTAACCTTGTTAGCCGTTGACTTTGAATTTGGCTTTCTCTATCGGTGGGCTTTCCGATCGCTTCAATTTGCTTCGGTAGTTCTTACTTCGAGCCGGATCAATGTTTTGTCGACGCTTAAATTAGTGCAATGACCCCTTACCTCTGGTGGGGGAAAATCAATTAAAAACCAAGCGTTTGATTTACCGTTTTAACAGCAAGTTATTTTATTATTTTAAATCTTCTACTTTTATATAAAATAAATGCTTACTGTACAATAAATAAAATGTACAGTAAGTATAAAACAGAAAGTGTAATATTACATTAACAAAAATAGTATAGAATAAAAAGTATAATAAATTTGCTGCTGTTCGGGTGGCGTCATCGCGTCGCATCTTCATCGTCGTTGTGCATCTTTATCATTTTTGATATATTGTAAGTAGCTTGATGAAGTAATGGTGCTATTCTGTTGTTGTCACAACACCATCTTTTTCTTGTGTTAAACTGTTGACTTCTGGATCTGCATGATTTCTATTGGTGCGTTTCTCGGCAAACTCAAAAAGGGGCCATTTTGAACATTTTTAAAAGAGTTGGGGCCAGGGATCCCGACGATCAAGAAGCGGACTTTTGGCTCCTTAATGGCCCAAACGGAAACGCTATCCCCAATCCACAGGCCAGTCTGGTAGATTGGAAATATTTTTGTTTCTTGATCTGTTTAAGAACTATGAATTGCCGTTCCATAACATTCTGACTATTGTTGACAGAGTTGGTATTAAACATTTTAATGTAGATTTTCTTCGCTTGCGTTCAGTAAAAATTTGGTGGACCAAGCTATTGCCGACAAAAAGATTTATAATTTTACACGAGTTATTTTAATTTTGTGATTAAAAGTTGCGATCATATTAACATCAGAAATACTATTTGCGCATTATATTCTAATATGTATTTATTATTATGAACCTCTCTGATTTGCGTCATCTGTCTTGGTGCTCCAAAGAACACTTTTCCTTTTATTTCTTTAGACAATTGGTTTTCCGCCTCAAGTGCTTTCTTTTTGGATATATTTATGTTCTCAAAGAAGCTTTTCTTCCATCCCTTAAAAAAAATATTTTTTTTTACAATTTTCGAAATAAATATTTAGTATTTCTAAATTATTATTCTTATTTACCTATAGATCAGAAACACTTCTCATTTATAGATAAAGGCACTTATTTTTAATTGTGAGTTCAACTTTGAATTTTTGGAAATTTTGACAGACATGAACAATAAAAAAAAAACAATAAAATACATTTTCGAAACTCTGACATTCGTGAATGCTATGCACTATGACTTTCGCAACCATGCTATCAAAGCGCCTATTATTGCAGTTCCGAAAGAAGGTCGAAACAAAATTAAAAAAGAAATTCATTACCAGCCTTGAGCTTTATATTAACTTTATAAACTGGTTGGCATTTCGTTTTATTTGGAGTAGATAGTAGAGTACGCTGCACAGTATTCAGGTTAATTGCATTGCAAAAACAAACCAAAGCAAAAGCCTTACACTTAAACAATTGAAATGTTTTTTTTGGCTGTATTTAAAATTACCTTTTGGTTATCCGTGGCCGGAGTGGCCACATGATTGCTATATAGCGATCGATACTTATAGCTACGAGAGTATACGCACTCACTAATACGGATACTGCTTGCGAATAATTCACCAAATGACAAAGGATAATTCCAAATGGCCAGTAATTTAAAATCAATATGGATACAAACGAAAAGGGCACGCAAAACATTGACATGAGAATGTCACCCAGAGCCAAATTGACAATGAAAAAGTTCGTCACAGTCCGCATTCTGGGCGTAGTTTGCACAATGTAGCAAACAGTTCCGTTGCCGAGAAGCGCAAATATAAAAATAGATATGTAAAGGACATATACACAGAGCTTGAAGTAGCCACTGGACCAGTCTGTCAGGTCATGACTGTCGTCCTCCTCTAGGCTATCACAAAAATTGTTTCCGAAATGTTGTATTTGTATTTCTCGATCGCCTTCGTGGGATGTGTGATTTTTGAATTGCAACAAATGATAGTTTTCTTCAATGTCAAATTGGGATTCATTTCCGCCCATGCCTTTCGAATAATTTAAATAATCAAGAGAATTGTAATAGAATTCATATTCGATGTTGGTGTTGTCTATTATTGACTTTCCCAAACTTGTTTTGCCGCCAGTCAAGAATCCGTCCATAGCTGTAATTGCATGCGTTACATTAGCATTTAATTATTATAACAAGGTACATTATGGATACATCTTGAAGAACGCATTCTCCTTGGCTAGGACTTAGTTTATAGCATAAGTGGCATATCTGAAAACAGAAAAAAAAATGCTATTTAGATCAGAAGAGAAATAGTTATGAAATTAAGCAGAAATTAAAATACATACATATAAATGCATAGCAGGTATACCAGGTAGTAGGAGTATTCAGCAAGTGATTACCAGCATAATGGTGGATACAAATTAAAAGAAAAAACCTTCTATCAATATGTAGATACTATTATCCGTAAAAAATATTCGAACTTGTCAGACGTACATTCATTCATTAAATACATTTACGCATAGGTACATATGAATCATATAAAATCATACATATTACATAAGACTTATATATCATATCATTTGCATGTACATTATGTATACGAATAATAAATGGGTTGATCAAAAATCCGCATAACAAACTCGCATAACAAAATCCAAATCAAAAGATCCCGCCAAAAACTCCCGTATCACATAATCCCTAGTTTTCAATATTAAATTGATTACTCTGTATCGGAATTATATATACAATTTTATTCAGCTCAAAGTTTTTACATAATGGTATTTACAAAGAATTAATTCTAAAGTCTAACAATACATATCTGCGAGCACAGAAAGGGCTCTACTTCTTTAAATTGTTGTTTTTACTTGCGATTATAGGTACATAAGGCAAGTTATGTATTCGTAACAAAATTTTTTTTCTAACAATCAAACATGACATTACGATCATAGAGAACACCAAAAAAGTGGGTCACCCAATTCCGTCTGTCTGTCTGTCATTCCTCGAGTCTGCAGCCTAAACTGTTCGGTGGTTTTGCTTCAAACTTGGCACATATTATTTTTTCGGTAATATGTCCACACGTTTTTTTCATTTTTTCTTCAGACGACAAATAACAGTAGCTCCCATACATTTTTTTTTTTTTGCCAAAAACAAAAATCTTTTTTTTTCTCAAAAACGGCTCCAACGATTTTTATAAAAAAAATCAGTTCATTAACGAAGGGAAGGGGTACATTTAGATAATTTTTGTTTGCAAACAAAATTGTTACTTTTGGTACCTCTAGTAGAACCATTTATTTGGTTTTCGATTTTCTCTGAAACGGTTAATTTGATTTTTTTGAAATTTTTTACGCAGAAGCTCCTAGAAAGTTTAAACACTATTGTATTCCAAAATTTTTCAAAAAAAAAATTTGTTTGGAAATTAATTTTTTTTTTGAAAATTCAAAATTTCAAAAACGACTCAATAGATTTTTTCGAAACTTCGTATTTGGTGTTTTTTTTTGCATTATTTTGAAAAGGTAAAAAAACTAATTTTCTAAAATAAAAAACAACTGTACCTCCCATACAAATATTAAAAAAAAAACCGTTAAGAAAAAAAATTATTTCTCGGAAACGGCTACAAGAATTCTTATAAAAAAAATTGTGTATTCTTAAATTAGTACAGTTCACTTTCAAGTATAAAAATATTTTTTTTTGCGAACTTATTATCGGTACTTCCCATAGATTTATATATTTTCGACTTTTTCAATATTGGATGAACCGATTTTAAAAAAAAATTATACAAATACTCCCTAAAATTGTTAATAAAAGTGCATACGAAATTTTTCAAAAAAAAATGTTTTCGATTTTTAAAAAATAAATAAACAATTTTTTTTCAAAAATCGATTTTTCAAAAACCAGTCACGAAATTTTTTTAAGACTATATACATTTTTCAATCAATCACCTAACGCGAAATCGAACTCCAACATTCATACTTCATATACCTACTACGTGCATTTTAAACTTAATTTTGAAATCTGAAATTGTTCATTAACCAAAATGTCAAAAGTGATCAATAAGCTAATAGAATCACAAGAACAAATTCTAAAAGAAATAACCCAAGACTATAGTGGATTTGAAAAAGATGTCGAATTGCGAAAATCAAAGGGTTACGTTCAATCGTGTTTAGTGGAGGTAAAAACTTTATACAAACGGGCAAGAAAAGATAACTCGATTATTATAGGATCTGAAACTGACCCCATGAAAGACAAATATTTTCACAATGAAGTTTTTTCAAAAACAAAGCGAATTTTGGGTGGGTTTTTGGGAGTTACTTAACGATGAAATAGATACGTCGCGTTTCAATGTAACAAAATCATCGTCTTCCGACATTTGTCTTAATAGAATTCACATACCAACATTCGCGGATGAATTCGAAAATTGGAGTGAATTTCACAATTTTTTTGAAAGTCTCATTCACCAAAATACTGACCTTTCTGATATACAAAAGCTTCAATATCTCAGAACTTCCGTCATAGGATCCGCAAATGGTTTAATCCAACATTTTCCCATAAACGGCTCAAGCTATGAAGCCGCCTGGCAGATTTTAACCGATTGATTTGAAAATAAAATAAAATTAGTGAATACGCAGTTAAGAGTTTTCATGGAACAAAAAAAATCTCTTTTGAATCATGTTCTAGTTTAAAATCCTTACACGATGTTAGTTTGCAGTGAATTAACGCACTAACGAAGTGATAGCATCCTCATTTATGTTGTATTTAACAAACTCCCACCCCAAACTCAAAAGGATTGGGAGGATAATTTAAAAACAATAAAAGCTCTTCCTGAAAGGAAACAATTTTTATTCTTTATCGAAAGCCGATTCAATTCTTTAGAGAATATTTCGGAAATAAATAGATTTCCAAAACATCCACCACCGCCGCGCCGGCGGCAAACTCCTTTCGGAGATCTCATGCAACAACTTTTCATGCACATCCATAACAAAAAACATCAGAATTCGCTTGCCGCCTCCTGCAAGGGAAATCACGGAATTCGTCACTGCAAACAGTTTATAGCCATGGAACCGAAAATTCGAGCTGAAACAGCTAAAAAACTTACAATTTGTGGCAACTGCCTAGATTTCGATCACCACTCATCACTTTGCAGCAGTGGCAATCGTTGTTTCAAATGTGGTGTTATGCATCACACTCTGCTTCACATTGATTCATAAAAAACTTATAACCCTCAAAACTCACTAACCTATCAACACAGATCACAAACCCAGCAACCACCAGCCCAGAACCAAAACAATAACTCAACCCAGAACCATTACGTTCAAAATCAAACTCAGCCTCTTTCTTCAGATGATTCTTCTCTTCAAGTATTTACTTCTCAATTCAACAATATAGAATTTAAAGCACTTTTAGCCAAAGCTGTGGTTAAAGTTATCGCTTTAAACGGAACCCATCACGTGCTAAGAGCAATAATCGATCCTTCATCACTGAAAATGCTACTCAACTCCTAAGCTTAAAAAGATCACGCACAACTAAAACTATTCAAGGTCTAGGAAGAACTTCAACCGGTATTTGTACTAGCCTAGCCAAAAATACTCTCCTCTCACTTATCAACGATTCATTCTGCACGATTCATATCCACATCCTCAACTCACGTCAAAACTACCATCACAAGATGTACCAGAGAAAATTTGGGATCACATTTCCTATCTTCAACTGGCCGATCCCTCTTTTAACGTTCCTGGAAAGGTAGACATGTTAATAAGTGCAGATTTTTATAGTTCAATCATCTAAGAAGGTCTTGTTAGGGGTCCAGAAGGAGCACCCGTTACTTAACTTACCGAACTAGGCTGGATCCTAACTGGCTCCACATACTTTAGACCTGTATCTTGATCGCTCTCTGTGCAAAGCCATTTCAACTCACTAGTTCCCTTGTCTATGACGGATATTGTCGACAATAGCCACTATTTTATTCCTAATCACACAGTGATAAAAAACTCAAGTACCGCTACCAAAGCACGCGTGGTGTTCGATGCATCATGTAAGACACCAAACGGTTTATCATTAAATGATACCCTTATGTTAGGTCCGCGACTTCAACCCGACATTCTCGACCTTGTATCTCAACAGACATCAGTATGATGTATCGCCAAATATGGATGGCTCAGAGTGATGTATTCTTTCAACTTATATTATTGAGACCATCAACAAACCAACCCATCAAAATTTTTAAAATCAATACTGTCACGTTCGGCACAGCATATGCCCTGCACTCAGCAGTAGCGTGTTTGCAAGAAATTGCAGAAGTAAAATATCTGTCCCCACATTTTCACAAGGCGATTTAAGAAGGGTTTTACGTAGACTATTTTATTTATGGAAGTGAAAATGAAGAAGGTGCAATTGGACTTCAAACAGACCTGATTAATTCCTTAAAATCAGCTGGATTTCCCTTTAAAAAGTGGGCTAGCAATTCAGATAGAGTATTAGAACAAGTTTCAAAGGACGATAGAGAGGTTATTATACCACTCGACCTGAACCGTCCAAATGCTTTAAGAACTCTCGGCAATCAATGGCATACAGCACACGATGTTCTCAAATTTAAATTCGAACTGCCGAACATTTCAAAATATACAAAACGAACTGTTCTTGCTGACATAGCTCGTATATTTGGTCCACTCGGATGGATTTCACCCTTTGATGTATTAGCTAAACTAATTCTACAACAGCTTTGGTTAAAGGAAGTCACTTGGGACGCTTCAATATATCCATAAACTGAACGTTCTTGGATCAAACTAAGACAAGAACTACCAAAACTTCAAACCGTCGAAATACTGCATTGGATTAACTTTACAGAAACTTCGAAGGTACAAATCCACGGATTCGCCACTGCATGAGAGAAAGAATATGCGGCAACTATATATATAAGGGTCATAACACTTGAAGAAGAACACATTCATTTGCTCATGTCAAAAACAAGGGTCTTACTTACAAAGCTCCTACAGGGAGCTTTAAACACTATGCGATTTGTTTAACCAGAAGTATTCGCGTGGTCTGATTCAATGATTGCATTGGCCTGGATTAAGGGAAGTCCTACAATTCGCACCTCCTTTGTTGCCAATCGAGTGGCGGAGATTCAAACGCTAATCAATCCAAGTAATTAGAGACACGTAGGAACTAAACATAATAAAGCAGATATTTGCTTTGATATATGTTACCATCGGAATTAATTCCTAACAAAACTTGGTGGAAAAGTCCATCATTCCTAAAGGGTTTCGTTATAATAAATCTTCCAGCAGCAATCCCATTTGGAACGGACATAGAATCTAAAAACAAACAAATTAATGTTAAAATGGAGAGATAATCCTTTTATTAACAGAATTTGGCGAGTGTAAAAATAATTCGAAATTTCTCACAAATAGTATCCAACTGTGTTATATTAAACTCACCTTTATTTAATAGATATTCTGGTCTTAACCGTCCTGAACAACGGCGACGATATGGAGACGATATATATTTAATCGATTGATGTCTAATCCAAGAAATCCTAGAAAGACAACTGCACTCTCAACCGAAGAACTAATTTCAGAAAAGAAACAACTCATTCGTATTGTCCAGAAGGAAATTTTTTTCGATGAAATAAAAGCCCTCAATGGAAAAGGGACAATAAGTAAATCGAGCCACATTCTGAGTCTTCACCCGTTTTTGAACTCAGAAGACATTTTACGGTTAGGTGGCCGCCTATCCCAAGCACCTATTTCATTCAACCAAAAGCATCCAGTTATCCTAAACGACAAACACAATTTCACGAAGCTACTAGTTAAAGATATTCATCAGCGCACTCTTCATGGTGGGCAGCAGTTGATGCTTGCAGAGGTTCGAAATTCCTATTGGATCACTAATTTGAAAAGTCTCACCAAATATGTCGTTCATTAATGCGTTCGTTGTCATCGATATGAAACAGAATTGCAAGATCAATTAATGGGAAACCTACCCGCCGACTGCGTACTCATTACAAAGCCATTTACTAATACAGGGGTAGACTATGTTGGGCCTGTTGAGATAAATATGTGGAAGGGGCGCTGCAATAAAACGACAAAAGAATACATTGCGATATTTGTCTGCTTATCTACAAAGGCAATTCACATAGAATTTGTTAGTGATCTTAGCTCAGCAGCATTTATCGCCGCATGTAGAAGGTTCATTGCCCGACGCGGAATTTGCACAAACATGTTCAGCGATTACGGAACTAATTTTAAGGGTGCAAACGCCGAACTTAAATACAACGGTAAGTTTATAACATTAGAATGGACAACCGAAGTTCAAGCCAAACTAACTACCTTCAATACCACTTGGCATTTTAATCCACCCTCATCACCTCACTTTGGAGGACTTTGGGACGCTGGAGTAAAATCTATAAAACATCACTTAAAGAGAACGATTGGAACGGCCAGGATCACATTCAAAGAATGCAACAATTGCCACAAATCGAGGCATGTCTCTATTCGAGACCACTCTGTCCAATCTCAAGCGACCCAGACGATCTATTCATATTAACACCAGGACATTTTTTAATTGGCTCATATCTTATTTTACTTCCAGATAGGAACCTGTCGAACAAAAACATGAACAACTTGGACCGGTAGAAATATCTTCAACGTTTAGTCCAGGATTTTTGAAAACAGTGGAGTTCATCGTACATCCACCGGCTCCAGCAGCGTCCAAAGTGGTTGCAAATTCAACCGAATATGAATATAGGAGACATCGTCCTTATTAAGGTGGACAACCTCCCCCCATTATTATGGCTGTTAGGGCGGGTGCTGGAATTACACGCAGGCACAGATGGTCTTATCCGAGTTGTAAAATTAAAAACAGAAAAATCCATATTAAAAAGACCAATTGCAAAACTGTCCCCAAACCAATGGACCGTCGCGGTCCAAATAAATAAACTCACCCTCTTTTATAAATTTATTGTAAAAAAAAAACTGTAATTTAATAAAGGCTTTAACCACTCCAATAGTTGTCAACACATCAAAATTATAAACTTTAAATATTTTTTATTAATGCTTATTTTTTTAACTTTACGGCCAAACCGATCTAAAAAAGGTGACACGGAATAAACACACAAACCACCAACATGATGTCATTCACACGTTAAAAACCAAGCCAACACACCAAGCAAATAAACAAGAAAATCCGAGCACCGGCTACTGAACAACCGTCCCGAGTCGTGGAGCATGTTGGTTCACAACAACAATTATTCACATAAATGAAGCACTTATGAAGAGATTTGCATAATCATATCAAATTATTTGTCAGAATCCGTAACCAAATTATTCAAGGCATTACTCAACAAAGGTAATCAATCTCAATAAACCTAAAATTGAGCATTGAATTTTTGAGTATTCTTTTTTGATATTACCTAATTTACGGAAGAACAAAGGTGAGGTTATACTCTGCAGTTCGTTTGTAAGTGAATTCCACAATCGAACTGCAGATACATAGAAGGAGCATTCTGCTATGATGTGCGAAAAACGCGGTACAATTAGTTTCAATACTCGTTAAGAATTGGCTAACTGAAGCAATTCAATTAAATAAGAGGACATCTATTGTAGATGATAGATTATGGAACCTTAAAATAGAAATATAATAAGTCGCACGAACGAGGAAGCCAATTAGCAGCACCACTTCTGGAAATAAGGCTGTCACCAAATTGATTTTGCAATAACTTTATGGTGAAGAGCGCTGTATGTATTATTGGAAACAAATTAATGTCGTAGATGCTTGACTGATTAATTTTTGGAAACAAAAAATCAATCAGCATGCCTCGATAGCGATCACAATTCTCCGTAACGGTTAAGAACGGCGACGAATCGACATTTCGGCGTCTTCTACAACACTCCGCGATACAGCATTTCTTTATCTTGGTGATGGTTTTGAATCGTGCGAAAGCGATCAAACTGCATAGATCGTAAAATTGGCGAAGTGTTCTATGAATTTCGCGAAAAGATATATTTTGTTCAAAGTAAATTTCTACAATTTGGAAGCGTTATTACGGCGTTAAACAATTTATACTGAATGTCCAAGCTTTAGTGAACCGAAATGTCAAAAGAGTTTGAAATTTTCAACTTTCTATCGAAAATGGAAAACAACCACAGAAAATTCCCATGCAGCTGAAAAAACACCCCATATATTATGTATAAGGAAGAACGGCCTCAAAAAATTTAAGTACAACTTTTACTTATTTGAATCATTATTTTTGGAGTCTAGGAAAAGTACGTAGGTATGACTTCTTGCACATTGAGTTTTGAATGAGAATTAACTTATAGAAATAATGAAAATGCTTAAATAAAAATGAACATGTAAATTTGTGATGAATTCATTCTACTTACATGCAACTACTATAAGCACCTTTTACTTTAGCATATGTACGTAGGTATGTGAAATAATAATAAATAATATAAACGTTGCACTTCTTTTTCATATTTCATTAGAAGGTTCATATTTAAATGAAATACACATATAAGTATGTAAACAGTATTTATTTTTTGTGTTAAATAATCAAATATATACGATGTTACTACGAGTATATGAAGAACGATTCAAGGTTATAATTATTAAACTAATTAGAAACTACACACGATATAGAACAGTTTTGTGAAAATTTACACTTTGTTAATGGAATAACAAACCACGCAAAACAACTTTAGATTCAAATTTGATGCACTAACCTTTCATGAACACTTGAATAGGGTAGAATGAAATATTAGAAGAAATATAAACCGACACGCTGAGATCCCGCGGAAATACTGCCGGTCCAGTACTAAAATTCAAACTTAATTGGTAAGATGTTGAAAAGCTCTTTGTGCTAAAAGCCCTTAAGATAATAGTATTTGTGTTTTTTTAATGCGCAGGAGTTCTAAAACTTTCCTCAAAAAGGGTAATACGGAAGACATTTGATGAATAAATGCAGCTGAGCTGCAGACATGGGCTGCTTTTTGTTTTAGTTACCAATATCCTGTGCAGTGGAAAGAGTGCGGATAACGAAAATTGTTTAAGGTAGGGCTAAGATTATTGCTTTGTTGTCACTATATTGGCGTGGGGGCTTACCAGTTAATCGTAGAAGTGCTTTCTGAAAAGATTTTGTCTAATGTGGATAACTGGCTGATGCATTAAAACGTGAGTTTATGTTAAACCTTTCTAATTTTATACTTTTACACGTTTTCAGAACAAAAAAAATAATGGGAAGTGTTTTTTTTTTGTTTGGCTTCATTAGGTATTTTTTCAAAAATGACTTTTCACACAAGTCATGAAACAACTTTATCTCTAAGGCAAACTGAGAAGATACAATTTCCAAATATTGGTAACGCTGAAGAATGGATACGAAACCAATTTTTGTTTTAATAACAATATAGTCTTCAAGTCAAATTCAACTTTTTACAAATACAAACTTTTTGCAAATCAAATTAAACTTTTTGCAAATCAAATTAAACTTTTTTGCAATTCATTCACGTTTTTGGAAATCAGTTTGAAATAAATTTGAATTTATATCTGTTTTTATGTCCATACCATGTTATTATGCAATTATTTACATTGCATAATAACATACAATTTTTGTTTTCTTACGTTGTTATTTACATTTAATGCGACTTTCTAAGAGGTTTACGTCGGAAATTGGAAGAAGCTAATCTGAATGTAATTTGGTTTGTTTTGGACAACGCAAGTATCCATAAGACTCAGGAAGTGTGCGATCCCTTGACGGTAGGACAAGGCACACTCTAACCTTTCTGCCGCTGTATTCCACAATGCTGAACCCTATCGGAGAAGTCTTCTCTAAGATCAAGTACCATGCAAAAAATATGTTAGCAGATCCTCAAGGCACAATCATTTAGTTGATGTTATTAATAATTCTGTTGCAACTTCTACAAATTGCTACAACTATTATATGAATATGTATTTAAAGTTACCAGCTGCTGCTGCAGGAGAACCATTGCGGACTAGTATGATGTTAATATTTATTTTAATATCCATATGTACTATGTTATTAAGTAATTACTTAAATTGCATGAAATAAATTGTTATACAGGGTGATTAGTATAAGATGCGACAAAAAGCTAGTTCATGTAGGTTGGACTTAGACAAGAAAAAAATCGTATGGGATGCGGGGGTCCATTTCCCCCCTTTAGCCGGGAGTGGCAATTTTCTAACAAATTGACTTAAAACAGAAAAAAAAATATTTAAAAACTACGATAAAACCTACAATGTCAGGCTATTTCTTGTTCTGTCTTAAGTCAATTTTTCAGAAAATTGCCCCTTTCTGCTAAACCGGGAGAAATAGACGCCCCCTTCCATACAATTTTTTTCTTGTCTAGGTCCAACCTACACGCCCTAGCTTTTTGTTGCATCTTTTACCAATTACCCTGTATATTCACATGGTTTGATGTTTTTTTTTCTTAAAACTGATATTTGATTTCCATAAACGTGAATTTGAGTTGCAAAAATTTTAATTTAATTTGATTAAAAGAAAGTCATTTTTTTTTACATTATTCTTTTTTGTATTATTATTGTGCAACATTACAATAATAAAACATGATCCTACCATCTGCCGATTGACTAAAATAAGTTTAGTTTTTGTTTATATTAAAAACTTTCGTGTAAAATGCTCTCTGTAATCTAGAGCTTTACAACAGTAATTACAAATTTGACTGTTATTCATATTGCTTAAAATTTACTTGGTCATCTGATATGAAATCATTTCCGAAATAATGTCTCCTCGTTTTACGCAATGTTGTACATTGTCCTAAGAAGTGAACAACATCTTCCCTGTCTTGCAAATTGCAAATGCTACACAAAATAGGAAAATCTTCTCTGTGCTGGTGCTGGATCTAATTCAAATTATGATATAGTTTAATTTACTTTTTGTTTAAAATAATTCTTTTATAATGCAAGTACCTTAAAGTTCTAACAGTAAACTCATACAGAATGCCCCAGCCTCGTCCACCATTTAAATTTTTTAAAGTTATGGAATCTAAAATTTAACTCCACTGTCTACTACAAGTTTCTTCTATTCTAGGACACACCCTCCTTCTGTCGACAGCAAATACCTCAACACTATTTTTTGGATTTGTTTTTTCAATTATCTCCAATATTCTTTTCACGTGAAATCAAGCTTAAGAGTATCTAAAGACATAGGAGGCATTCCAGTCTCTAAGTACAACATATACTCGTAGTTTGGTGAAATAGATGGTAATCTAAAAAACCTCTTGATGTAAAAACGAGAAAACTTTTCTTCATTTTCAAATGATCTGTATCCCCAAGCTTGCGCTCTTGAAGCACTCTTTGCTGTCGAAGCATTTTGTTTTATGTTACCTACACAGCATAGGGAATGGTTATGAAAATAGAATAAATCCATCTCTCACATAAGTTACTCAGTAATATTTTCTTCACACGGAAAATGCTGACATAGTGTCTGGTGGAAAACGACACCAAATCAATATCGCAGCGAATTCGTGGAAATTTGGCGCGAAGACGCACAGTGGGGCAAACATGCAAATAATTTTAATTTATTTTTTGTGGTGTTTGATAGCCTACTGTTTTCAATAATAATCAGAAAAAACACTTCTAACTCGTTTTATTCACTTCATTTCTGTTTGCGGCCCTGAGGACTTAGGAAGTTAGGAATATTATTTTACCCAAAAATCATCTGTTTTTACTAATACACAGTTTGGCTTACTGTGGTTTTATTGTAAGGATCCAATTATGAAACTTTCCATATTTGCAGTTCATTTACAAAAGAAAAATAAAAAAATATAAAATGGCCCAAATTTTTAAAATATGACATTAAAAAAAATAATAGAGCGAGTAGGAAAGAGTAATGTGAACTTTTGTAAGCCTACAAAAAAAGCTCCGCTGATCTCCGGTCTAAAATTGTAATTTTCGTGAAGCATATACTATTGCCTTATATTCCTATAAATTTCATTGACAACTACAGTCAACTGCCAAGTAATAAAAATTCAAAAGGATATAAAATCATTTTCTTCACATTCTAATCCTCAATTAAGGTGGTTGAATTTAGTTTAAAACAAAACTGAACCCTGTAAATCGGACTTTGAAAAAAATCGAAAAGATGAAATTATATGGAAAATCAAAATTTTCCTTTTGTTTTTTTCAATTTTCGGAGAAATGACTATGATAAGTATTTAAATTCTCTTTTGAAAACTCACTTAACAATTACAAAAATTAAATTGCAGGCTGCATTGCTTTCTCACCGTTATATTAACATTGAAAGTTTTTAATGTCACAACAACCATTTGATGGTCTATTAAAAAGAAAGTATGCATTTGTAGTAGACCACCGAGTTGTTCTTACACTAAAAACTTTCAATATTAATATAACAGTCCGAAAGCAATGCGGGAAAGAGTATATCTGGTTGTTGTTATATTCAACATCTTCAACAACAACAAACAAACAAAATTGCTTATTCTGAAAGAGTTTGAACATTAATCATTATGGAGGCAATTCAAGTAAGATATGCTGATCTGTGTGTGAAATTGAAATAAGATAGAGTTAAATTGATTTAAAATTAAGTGAAACTTAATTTTAAGGAAGTAATTAGAAATATCGGTACTAAAGTTGTAAATATTGTTATAAAATAAATGATTTATATAAATCATAAAAATAAAATGAAATAGAGTTATTCCATTTTGTTGCCGTTTTTCTCCATTTCCTTCTAAAAATAGTAACCAGGGTTGAAATTTACACTGCTTGTTTTTTATACTATCCTCCACATACTTGAAAATTTCATAAAAATCGTTCCAGTAGTTCAAATTTTATTGAATTAAAAACAAGTCTATACAACACAATACAAAAAGCTTTGTTTTAAAACAAGAAAAACTGGGCGGAAAATTATAGTAATACAAAAAAAAATATAAAAAAAAACAGTAAATATTTTTTTTTTATTACGAACCCGCAGGTCGCGATCGTAACTGGCGCAGTCGGTAGTCTTCGAGTACATTAACAGCGCATATGTTAATGGTGTATTTCAATTACTTAAACTCGAATGAAAAAAAAACACAAAATCCGAACAAGGATACAGTGCGCGAAAAAGTACAACAAAACACAAAATCCAAACAAGGATACAGTGCCCGAAAAAGTGCAACAAAATACAAAATCCGAACAAGGATACAGTGCGAATTTTCGATCTAGAAAAAGTGCGAATTATTTACAATATTAATAACCAAAGGAATAGAACATTTGACCACCAAAGGGCCAACAGGATGGCCCAACTCAGTATGGAACAGTGCTTAGCCGTATTAACTGAAATAGTAGCACAAAACAACAGACCAACTAGCGTGCGAGCACGCATAGAAAAAGAAATAAGATTTCTCGATATATTTAAGGGTGAAAAAGGGACACTCCCTTCCTTCGCGAGTGCAGTAAATAAAATACTGGTAAGTTATAAAGTAGAGGAGAGAGCAGCCGTGTTCGAAGAATATTCTGCATTTAATGAAAATTGTCATACAATTACCACAATTTTCAATAGTTTGTTAGTACAAAAGGTAAAAGAACTCGTAGCTGGCTCATTAGCGTATGCATTTGTAAATTTATATGATATTAATGAAATCAGAAATACAATTATTAAATTCGTTGGACAAGACCAAGGAAACTTGAACAAAACTTTGTCATATAATTATTATAATCCAAATCATTTAGGGACCTTTAGGAGCAATTATAATCAAAATAAATCAGGTTCACTTAGACACAGCTACAACCAAAACAATGCAAGTACATCCAGAAATAACCAAAATAACCCAAGTAACTCTAGGCACAACAATAATCAAAATAATTCAGGTACGTTTGTGTCGTCGACATATAACACATTCATAAATAAATAGTTTGATAAGTGAACGGCCACTGATGATTCAATAACGATGCCTTAGTATTTGCAGCATTAGAGCAGTCTGTCCATCGGAGTAAGTGAGATTAATATCACGTATGATGCGTTTCGACAGGGTGCATTTCTTTGCCATAATGACAAGATGCTTTTGACCTGTAGACTGTACGTAGTTCAGAATGTTGCAATCTACCGCCAACTCGTAGCATACCCTCCAATTCCAAATACGGCGATATAATCTAGAAAGAAATATAAATTTGTAGGTATGTAGGTACCTATGTAACTATTCCTTGAATCATCCTTCAATCCATAATACTAAAAACTTACCTTCATAATTGGACCTACCTACTAATAGCGTAAATGTCTAGCTACATTAAAAAATATTCAAATTTAGTTTAAAAATAATACATAAAAATGAAAAATAGAAACTTCAACTTGTGAATTGTGGATCGGGCCAGAGCAAATTAAATTTATAAACATATTTTAAGTTTTATGACTAGGGAACATAACTTGCTTTTCAACAGCATAATCTTTTCATAAGCAAAATATTTATGTGTACAAAGGGCATATAACTCACATAAAATACATTACCTGCTTTTTCATTTTCTATTACTATTTATTAAATTTGAGTATTCTTTTAATTTCCATTTCAAAAATAATAAATTACGTACAAAAAGCAAATCAAGTTAGTAGTTTCTGATATCTAGGTCAATGAATAGGTACCAACCGACATTATTTATATAAATATATATCTTTAAAAATCAAATGAATATTATGTATATTAAAACTATCATATAAAGTTTTATATGCATATATGTATCTACCTAACCATCACCATCCAACACTTTCATTATACATTATTATTTACCTACATATTTACATACCTAGGATCCATATACATATTTATGTAATGTAAGTACATTTTACCATCCCAATTTACAGAATTAAAATCCATAACACAGATTAAAATATACATTTGTAGGTATTTCCTGAAACATACAATAATTCGATCCATTATACTAAGAACTTACCTCCATCGGCTTTAAACTTACCTAATGGTAATTTGACCTACATACTAACAGAGTCAAAGTTTAGTTACATTAAAGAATACTCGAAATTTAAAACTAATAAATCGGCCCTATCACAGAATCCATCACAATCAAAAATCCGCTACGAATCCTGAAAAATCTATCATAGCATCCATTCGTAGTCGTAGTCGAAAATCATAAAATCGGATTTTATAATCTCTTAATACTTACAGATTGTTTAATTTTTATTTTACAGATAGTTTTTGGGGGAAATTTCCTGCGTGTGAATCCAATTTCTATGAAACTGCTTGGATATGCCATAGACTTTTGGTCCGATCACACAATGAAAGCCCTCTTCCTAGAGCACGAATGTTAGTTCAGAGCTTTGGGGTCTTTGATTCACTTCAATGGAGAAATATCTGCTGCAGTCAATTAAACCGATGACGACAAACACACCAACACCGACGACGCGATGCAAAGGCGACAACTATTGCAGATGATTCTGCCTCCCAAACTGCTACATCATCTTCAACAGAAGACACGACATCATCCAATATTGAAATAAAAAATGATCTTAATAAGTAACATTGATTGTGTTTTTGTTTTTGTAAAATCATTTTTATTTAATATTAACTTATAACTATCTTAAAGCTAGACAAAAATGTTTAAAACTAGCCTAATTATCAATAACTTACAACTAATTTACTGGCCCTTTACGGGCGCTCTAAACTAAACAATAACTCTTAGAACTAATGTCTTTCCACCTAAAAACTATTTTAATCAAATCTAATCATTTTATTTTTTTAAACCAAGAAAAGTTATTGCCAAAAAACTCGGTATCTTGTCATATTTTTCTTTTTTACTTATAAACTAAGCCTAAAGATAGACTAAAAATAATAAAAACTAGATACAACTAACTTATACTAACTAAAAATAACTTAAACTACTTAAAATACATAATAATATCCAAAACTACTTAAAAACTAGAAAAGCTATCGCAGCATTTTTTTTTTCGTTTTTAAAATTTTTTTGTTTATTTTTTTATATGCATGCAGGCACACAACAACATGCAACCCATACATACATGTACATACGTACATACATATACGTACGCACATACATGTACAGTTACGCAGGCACATGCACATATGCCTCCGCATACATACATATTTTTAATTTTTTTTGGTGCCATCCCGACTGTTCCCTATACCTATTTGCCCTAAATCTATGTAAGTCGGCCAAGACATACCATCTTTATCGACTTTAAATATAATGCTGTTCAGAGAGCCACCAGAACTGGTTCTCTTCCCTTCGGTCCTGAACGGACAAAGTCCTACTGAACCGAAGGCGCTCTTCTCCACCTTGGGCGATGACGTCTCGACCGTACAGGAGTCGCCTATCCACAGTTTTCCGGCTGACATGGTAGATGAGCAGAACCGCCCCTCCATCCTGTATCAGCCCTCGACTGCCTAAATAGAGGAATGCCTCGGGAGGGATGTAGACACTTAACCGCGCACTCTCAAAATATTCGTTACTGGGGTAATAAGCCCCAAAAATTAAGCTGTTAGTTGAGGACATCGCTCTTGAAACGTGCTCCCGAATCAGCTAAAACAAAAAATTATCTATTTTGTTTATGTTGGCTCCGTTGTATAGAACCTGGTTGGAATAATATCGTTTGTACACCGGCTCTGGTGTTCTATGTAATCCAAGGCAACGTCGAAGACACTGCCTCTCAAGCAGCCGAATCTCTTCCATTTGAGATGGGGCAACGTTGAACCACACCGGGCATCCATAGGCAATCATCGGCCTGAAGAGGGCAATGTAGCAAATCACCTTCACCCTGCTCTCAAGACGACTGCCATAAAACAATCGTTTTGTCAGGGCAAAGGCTCCCCTAGCCTTGGCCAGAGCAGCACCTATATGTCTGTCGAAATACAAGTACTGATCCAACCAGATGCAAGGGTACTTTACTACACTTTTACTCGCCAGTGGATGTCCACGTGGTCCTACGATCACAACTTGCGCCAGTTCTTTCTCGTATCCCTTGAGGCGCTAGACAACGAAGTCCTAAACAGAATTGTTTCTGATTTCTGGAAATTGATTTTCAACTTCCAGTCATCACAATATCGCTGAATCTTGTCGAAGTCACGCTGCAAAAGAATTTTGATAACCTCAACTGTTGGAGCTGTTCTGTACGCAATTAGATCGTCGGCGTACGCAATTGGCTGAGTTAGACTACCTATTAAATCGCTGGTGTAAATGCTGAAGAGAATCGGTGAGTTAACCGATCCCTGCTAAAGACCATTTTTAATATTAAAAACTGTAGTAGAAGTTACATTGCCACTCTTGACAACAAACTTTCTACCATTTAGCATGTCATAATTGGACATCAGAAACGAGTTTAGACGTGGCATGAATTGTGTCATGTCCCGTCTTAAAACCGAACTGAGAATTCGGTGTGATTTTGTTGTGTTCCGCCCACTTGAACAGAGCCCTATTAATAACCTTTTAAAATACTTTGCTGATACTCGGAAGAAGACTTATCGACCTGAGATTCGCCGGATTGGAATTGTCCTTTCCCTTTCTAGGGAGAGGATGCACCACTGCTGTCTTCCACCGCACTGGATAATATGCATTATTCAGCGCGTTGTTAAACAGTGTGGTATAAATGTCAACTGCTTCCTGAGGCAAATGTCGTAGTACAACGTTGCATATACCATTGACTCCCGCTGATTTCTTTAGTGAATCGAAGATGTGCTCAAGCTCAATCTTCGAAATTAACAGGGAACTGGTCCCATTTCGCTCGGCAATAATGGCCTTGCCAAATGTTCATCATTAAACCCGGTAAAACCAAGGTTCTCAGATCGACACTGCGTTATATCGTTCCGTAGGTAAAAGTGGTGAACCAGCATTCATTGGAAAGCAGCCCCCACAGCCTCCACCTTCTCCTGCGGATCTTCGATTATGAAGAGGTCATCGTCCAAGACGGCGTCATCTGGGTCTATGCCTGCTGTCAGAAGTACGTCTCTGTTTTGTGTCGTCCTCTGGAACTTAAGACACGGACGGTCGTTTTGATCTTTTCTTCTGAATATCTTATTAATTTGTGGGAACATACTCAGGTCGGAACGTTCACGGCCCGAATTTTGTTGTCCCAAAACAAAATAATGGACAACCTGTAATTTTCTTTGATCAATTGGTTGATATTTTTGATGGAAAATTTCAGTGTCCTTATCTCCAGATCTCGTGTGTCAGTAAAAGGTCTGTACAAGCGTTTTAGTCTTGTCAGTAAGCCACTTTTTTGTCTGTGTAATGCATCAATTGTCGCATTACGGTACATGTCAGTTGCGTTACGTTCTTTGTATTTCGGTATTGTCCTGTTCATTGTTCGTTGAATTATTTCGTCCATTTGTTCTAAGTATCTGTCAATTTCAGTATTTGTCAGGTTCCTGTCATTTGGTGGGGATATACCATTTGAACGTAATTCGCTCAATAAGACGTTCGAGAAGCGTGCCAGCGAACCTTACTGTAATTGTAAGTATGCACAGGTACATACTCCTCCATAAGATCGTTTGGAAGTTGTATTACGGCGGCGAGTCCGCAGTTATCACTGTCGTACTCGATCGTTCTTAAACAATTTTTAGGCCGATGGCCCACCGTATCAGTAATTGTAAGTCTTGCGTCTTTCAACAATAGATCCAGATATTCACCGCTTCTTGGAAACGATGGCCTGTCTGTAGCGAGAAGTTCAATGCGATACTCCAGGTTGTATCGACCCATCCAATTATACAGATGGTTACCACGAGGATTTTGTATTTGATTTCCCCAATCTATATGTTTGGCATTCAAATCACCAGCCAATATGTAGTAGTTTTCTTCCGAGCTCAATCTTAAGCATTCAAAAAGCTTTTCAAGCTGTTATAAACTGTGTGGGCTGAGGTGTTTTCGGTACATAGGCAGCGATCACATACATTCTCTTCCCCTGTTGGAGATGAATGCATATTAAGCATGCCTCTAACGTCCGACATTTTCGCACATAACTATTATATATTACCTTATGACTAATGCCTTTACGTATAAAGATTGCGACGCCTCCTCCTTGAGTGGAGTTGGGTCGGTCTCTTCTTACGATATTGTAATTGTTGTTAGTCAATTTATGTTTTTGGTTAAGCTTAGTTTCGCTAGCCATAAACACATCTGGACTTATGTCTTTCAGTAATTGGAATAGATTCGCTCTACGTTCGGTCCTAATCAGTGAATTTACATTCACAGCTAGGATATTAAAGGGCCTCTCCGGCAGCGCGCCCTTAACCACTAAGTTGCGTTAAGCTCGGCAAAACAGAGTACAGATAATCCACCCTATTCGCCTGCTCCCTGATCTGGTTTTGTAGGCCAGTCAACTGGCCCTGGATATCCGCCATAATATCCGCCGGTGTCGCCGGCGCCTTAACGGGGGCCTGTTGGGCGACCTTTGGTGTAGGCTGTACCGCGCTTCCCCTTCCTGACGCCATTTGTGCGTAAGAAATTTGAGTGTTGACTGGCGTTGTTGTAGGAGGGCGCACTGTTGGACGCTTTTCTGCCACTGTTTGCTTTGCTGCTTGATTGTTCTTTATAAGCTGAAACGTCGGGCATCCCCGATAATTAGCGGGGTGTCCGCCGCCTCGGCAAAGTACACATTTAAGCTGGGTTGTATCTTCGACCCGTTCCCTTCCTAACTTGCATTCATCTGCATTGTGGTTCTCTCCACACTTAACGCAGCGTGACTGCATTTCGCAGTTTGCTGCGGCGTGGCCGAACCTTTTTCAGCGCATGCATTGAAGCGCATGTCGCTGCGCCTTTTTAATTTGTCCCAAGTTACAACCTGGTAGTTGAGGACGGAGATAATCCTCAAACTATCCAGTTTACTGCTGGGTGAGAGTTGAACAAGGAAGAAGGGAAGACTCCGCTTCTCCCGCCTAGCTCTAACTGTAGCGAACGGCTTGACCCCGATAAAGTCGAGACCGTCATTCGCTTTTTATCGGAGTTCACTTAAGAGCACCTGGGGTTCCGTGCAGGAATCTATGCCCTTCAAAAGGACCGTTTGAAATTTTTCTTTCTTTGGGGTGAAACTAAAGAATTCAGTAGAGGTTTCTTTTAGCAACTCTTTAATTTTTTTGTGCTGTTGTGAAGCAATGGATAGCATGCCTATCGTTATTTAATCTTTCTATAGTAAAATTTTGACATATGGTCAACTTACATAGATTTACGGTATCCTGTAACTCCATTTTATAAGTATTTATGGGTGGCACCTTTTCTTTTTTCGTAATCGGCGGCTGTGACTGCTGCTGCTGCTGCTGAGACTGACTTTTCTGCTGCTGTTGATTCTGCTGTTTTTGAATCTGCTGCTGCTTTTTTGTTGAGGTTGTTTCTGGGATTGTGTCTGCTGCTGTTGCTGTTGTTTTTCCCATTATTGTTTTGGCTGCTGCTGTGGCTGTTGTTTTTGTAATTGTTCTTTTTGCTGTTGTTGTTCTTGTTCGTCGAGTTCTTTTAGTTGTTTCGCTCGGCGCGCTTCTTGGCTGGCCTTAACTTTGCTTTTCAACTTTTGGATTTCTGCCTCCAATGCTTCAATTTGAGGGACCATTATTTGTTCCTCGTCCTCCTCAGATGACGGCTCTGATGTGGAGAGGTTCACGAAGGCAGTACTATCGCCCGTCGTGAAGTGCCCTTTTCCTTCCTCAGACATATATTCAATACCCTCTTCGGGTGAAGTGTCTAGCTGGGTTTGTCTTGCTGCCCTGACGTCTCGTCTATATCGGACGTATTCACCCCAGCTGGCAGCTTTGCTGAGGTGGCCATGGATCTCCTCTTAACCAAATTTGGTGCGCACTTGATCCTCTCTCTGCGCTTCTGGTTAGCATCGGATGATGTTGCCGTTGTTGTTATTGCTGTTGATTTTGTTGCTGCAGAATCACTGCTTGTAATTGGAACATCTTTCGATGTTCCCTCAGCTGATGCCATCGCTGGCCTCATTGGCCCTAGGACACCTTTCGATGCCCCGGTGCTTAAACTCCTCCTCTTTTGATTGTTTTCCCAACCAATAAAGTTTTCCACTTCACGGTTGTGAGAAAAAGCTTGCAAAATTCTGATGCCCGGCTGGGAATCGAACTGGCGACCCTCGGATTCTCGGTCGGCTACTCTACCACTGTGCTACTGCACCACTTATGAAATGTTGATTTAATGTTAAACTTAAGCTCACACACGAAATTTAATTTGGAAAAACTGGGAAGCCGAAAACGTGTTAACACCTCCACAGTACGAGATCGACCGGATTATGGGAAGCGATGCTTTCATCGGAGCCAAGGCGGTTGACTTAAAAAAAATAAAAATGTAATCATGTGGTCGGAAAGTCGAAAAAAAAAATTTATTCATTCTTCAGGTTTAAAAAATCAAGGAATGCACCATATGAACACTTTAGGCATTAAAACTTTCAGTTGAAATTTTTTCAAACTCAAAAATTTTTTTTAATAGAAAGTAAAGTTAGTGAAGCAATATTTATCGAGTGTTCGGTTTTACGTCGGCAGAATGTAATAAACTTAAAAATATTTGTTTGTACTTCAACAAATATATTTAAAACTAAAATTTATACATATACTAGCCAGTTATCAATGTTACAATGTCTATGCAGTTATTGACGCACACGATAGCTTCTCTGATAATACTGATTAAGGCTGGGTTGCCTATGCAAATAATGGTCGGGCGCTTAAAAATTGTTAAATAATTTGTACAGTTCAAGGGATAAATAATTGAAATAAAATTAATTATTTAGGTAATGAATACAGCTACAACATGACATTTTTTCAATTTTATTTGATTTTTTTTTGTGGCAAAGAAAATAAAAATACCGACTAAATTTTCGTAAATCTAGACTGACTTTCATTGGGATTATGATTTTGCTAAGCCACGAAACGTTTTCCTTTTTTGTTTTCATTTTTAAACAAGAATGAGCAAAGAGAGAGGTTATCTTTAAATTTTCTTTAAATTTTTATTCATGCAAAAAATATTTCATTCTGAGGTTATTTATCGTTTCGGAAGTGTGAAAACAAGGGTAGCTCTTTCAATTTTGAACATAATTTAACAAATTAAAAAGATTTGTACAAATTATACTTAGGGTTTTGAAGTTCCGAAATAATGTTGAACTTGCTTTAAACTATTTACAAAACCATTATATATATATATATAATATATAATAAGAGTAATTATGAAACGGCGGAAAACCCCTATAAACCTCAGAAACCAGATAATTTCAAATAAATATGTATAATATATAAAATATTTTGTTTTTGGGTTCAGTTTGCGGTTTCAAAAGTAAACGTAAGTAAAACACATAAAATATTTTTTTTTCATGATATTTCTTTTTTATTATAAAGTTTGAACGTTGACATTATGTGTGAAATACTACATCATTTAAATGACCACCACGCGAATTGTTGCAAACATCGATTCTTTTGAGGTAATTTTCGACCAATTTTGACACATATTGGGCGGTGTTTCAGCCATATCTTGACGAATGTTGGTTTTCAAATGCTCAAGAATTAAAGGTTTATCTGCATAAACACGGTCTTTTGCGTAGCCCCACAAAAAAAGTCCAACTTTGTCAAATCGTATGATCTTGGTGGCCAGTTGATATCGCCACGATGAGAAATTACGCGGCCAGGAAATGTCTCTTGCAATAAAGCCATATTCGTTCGAGTTGTGTGGCATGTGGCACTATCTTGTTGAAACCACATATTCTCCAATACGTTTTTTTCAATAGCAGGCAAAAAAAAAGTGGGTTAGTATCAAATACGATTATTTTGTTTATTAACATACCCACCGAGTGATAAATGTGCTTCGTATCTGAAGAAAATTTTGTTCGAAAATTTCAGTGGTACGAGCGAAACGATGATGTACAGGCCTTACAATATCTGTAGCCAATCCAGTCTCTTCAAATTTCTTCGAAATTTTGCCAATTGCTTGCGTAGTTGGACGATTATGTAAACTATAATCTCCTCTTAAAGCACGATATGTGGCTGTGGCAGAATCACCATTTTTGTAGTAGGTCTTAACAATTTGTATGCGTTGCGCGATAGTTAAGCGACTCATTTTCGTAAATGTCAGACTTTCAACTGAAAAAAAATTGGTTTAACAACATAGTTTAACAGATGTCGATTTCCAGCCCTATACTCTTGAAACCGCAAATTGTATAACCCTTAACAAATAAACAATATATTTGGAAGAAAATATATCTAGGTAGGTATTTTATTTTGAAATAAAAATCTAAGTCCATATTTTCAATGTTAGGCACCTTGATTGAAGCTGAAGCGATTTTCTTCTAACTTGCTACATAGCTACATAGGTATGTTTGACATTAACTTTCAAAACGGTCCTATATTTTTTTTGGGCATGAATGCAATATTCGTCTCGAAAAAAGCTATAAGAGTGGATTATTAGTTCAAATCAAAATGTTCCTAAAATCAAAAGTTATCGAGGGTTAAAAAGATGTGTGAGAATCAAAACGGGCCTATATTTTCTTTTTATTACTTTCAAAACGGGTCGTTTTTTCATACAAAAATTATTTTATTTTCAAAAATAACCTATACTACCTACTACTCACTTGCCTATTGCAGAGTTATTTTTAAAACCGATCAAAAAATATTTGGTTTCCAAGGAAGGAATTATGCTTGAACGCTACATAAAAGAAGGTCAGAGGCTTTTTTCCAATTCCTGTAAGAGTTCAACGTGGACTTGTTCTTTAACAATATCGTTTGACTGTTAGAAGAATATGGTGCTTCCAAAAGTTGAATATCAATCCGGCTACTATAGTCGTCAATTCCACGTTGGCGTTGTAAATGGATCCGAGAAATCAAAACTAACAAAAGAAAATGTGCGATTGTTTGCGTGGTTTGTAAATGAAAGAAAGGAAGGCTGGAGCGAAATTGCTACAGGTCTGTTTCAGGAAGTATGTAACTTAGACATGACAACGTTTAAAAATGTACGTCTTTGTTCCGACACGTACGGGTGTGCTAGTCAAAATAAAAATGGCGCTTTAATTTGCATTTAATTGCTTTAACAATTGGTGGTTGTAAAGAGAGAAAGATTAAGGATGTTAACAAGCTCTTAAAACATAATTGTGGTCCGGATTGAAGAGAAAAATAAAAACTCAAATTTTACAAAAATATCATCGAAGGTGAAGCTGATTTTTCCGAAATCGACGAGGAATAATACTGTGAAAACTTAGACGAAAAAAATAACTGCTCTGTTTAAAAACAGTAAATAAGATCCACAGTAGAGTATTTTATTCTAATAAAGTGATTAAAACTAAATAATTTTAGGTGTAAAGACTTTGAATTCAAAATACTTGTGTTGTTTTTAATAAGATTTTATCAGTATTTTTTGTTATAATATTTTATTTCATTTACAGTTTCAAATGGGTTCTATACTATTTTTAAATTTCAAATTAAGCTAAATTTTTGTTTTCAGTTACAAAACGGGCCTAAAAAATAAAATGAGTCCTTCTAAAATAAAATGCACGACTGGATCGTACGAACTTGCTCTTGTAGCTAACAACTTTAGTGTAAAGTAGTAGCTAACCACTGAAGTTGTTAGTAGGTATAGGTAGTCTAGTTTAGTTATCCTGTTCAGGTTTAAAGCCGAAGTAGGTAAGATTACCTTGATTCTTAGCATAATGAATTGTCGAATGCGTATGATTAAAGGAATGGTGACATAGGTACCATCCTACAAATGTATATTTAAAAAGATTTAAATTATGTAAATTAGGAGGGTAATGTGTACATACCTACATAAATACATAGTATCTTCTCAGATACAAAATTTGACAGAAATCAAATGAACAGTTACCGAGAAAGCCAAAAATTAAAAAAAACGTTATATGAAAAGTACCGTTAATAGACTTTTCCCATAAACTTGATTCATATCAAATGATAGCTATTACCAACAAAAAAATTCTCAAAATTTTTTATCAAAATCGTTTGAGCCGTTTTCGAGAAAATAAGATTTTCCTTCAAGGTCATATCGCAGGTACCGTTATTTTTAGGCCTTAAAATAAAATTTCAATTTCCCCTCTGAGGAATGCCAAAAAAATTACAAATACCAAATTTGAAAGTAATCGCTTAAGCCGTTTAGGCTGTAGCTCGTTATACATACAGACGGACAGTCTGTCAGTCTGTATGTATGTATGGTATACATTCAAGAGATGGAAATTGGTACATCGGTGATGCTGAGTTCAAGATTATCGCGAAAGATATAGAAATTAAAAATAAAACTTTCAAGGGAACACATGGATTATATGAGCTTATATTTAAGAAAAACCCTGATAAAAATATCTACACTAATGAAGATTTAAAAAAACTATAAGACCATATTATTTGACACAAATGCACATAGAATTGCTCATAATTCACAAAGACAAGTACATGGTAATCGGTGTTATAAGTATAAAAATATTATAAGTAAATTATTTGGGGTAACAACAAATACTTCTACTACTCCATCAACTTCACCTTTAAAAACACCTTCCGGAAGTGGCTTAATGCAATTATCAAAATTTAAAAAAAACTATATATTTTGGGATAATCCCAATGAATTCATAGATCGAATGAGACTTCTTATTGCTTCACAACAAGCTGGAAATAACAATCATTCCAACGAAATTATTTCAATCATTGAACTAAAAGAAGCTAATATTATCGAATAAAATAAAGAAAAGAAAGATGAGTGTTGATAAATTTGGTCGTGTCTCGAATAGACCCGCACCCAGAGGAACAAGAGGAAAACAATGGTCGCAGGGTGTACAGGGAGATAGAGGTTTACCTGTGCCGACTGGTGAGGGTTTTTTCAAGATAGAAAACGGCGATTACGACATTAACTTTAAACGACTAAAAAATGTTAAAGAACCAGA
The DNA here is from genome assembly GCA_910595825.1 of Philhelius pedissequus. Lineage (NCBI taxonomy): Eukaryota > Metazoa > Arthropoda > Insecta > Diptera > Syrphidae > Philhelius > Philhelius pedissequus. The sequence continues at coordinate 137,185,576 of OU343161.1, forward strand.
AGAACACTCAGACGCTGTAAACAAAAAACATGTTGATGAAACATATGAGCAGCTCAGAGAACACATCAATATTGCAATTTTTGAAAAAATTGAGAAATTACTGTTTGACACAATTAATAAAAAAAACGAAATTATAATATAAATAACCCAATATCTTAACTTAAAACGTGTGTTATTTAACTTCAATTTTTGATGAAATTTTGCAGTTTTTGAAAACAAATACTAAAAGAACATCATGAGGAGATTTTAAATAGTGTAATCTTGTTGAAAAGATTTATAAATGTGTCTACCACAACTTCAAAACATGGCTGCCATTTTAATAACTGCCCCTGGTCGTCAAACTTATTTCAGGATGGGCCAGACACGTGTGGATGTCACATGCTTGAAAATAGAATGTTAAGAATTACAAAATTGATGTCCATGTATAATAGGTTAAGTAGTATGAGTAAACCATGTAATAATTATATCAAATATTTTAAATAAACATACATAAACAGAATAAACACCGTGTTTTTTGTCATTCAATAAAAAAAAAAGTCAAGGAAACATTGTCGAAGAACTACATATTTTGCCTTATTTTAATTTACAGTGAAATGAGTAAAAGAGATGTTGCTGCCGAACTGCATAAGGCTGTTCGAAGAAATTTCAAAAAAGACGAGTCATCATTAAGGGGCTAGATGATTTGTGGCAAGCAGATCTAGGCGAAATGTGTATTTATTCATCAGAGAATGAAAATACCGATATCTTCTTACGGTAATTGATGCATTTTCTAAGTTTTCTGGGGTAATACCTGTTAAAAGTAAAACAGGTATATGTGTCACTGTAGCAATGCAAAATATATTAAATGAAGGTCGATACCCCAAGAATTTACAGACGAGTATGTGGAAAGAATTTAGCGTTTATGGATCATATCGTTGGATTGATATGATTGGAACATTAATAACTCATACAATAATTTAACGCATCGTACAATAAAAATGAAACCATCTGAAGTGAATGCGGGAAACGAATAAACATTACTCTTAACAGTATACAATCACATTAAACTTGATATTGCTCCGAAATTCAGTGTAGGAGATTTTGCGAGAATAAGTAAATACAAACATGTATTCGAGAAAGGTTATACACCAAATTGGACAGCGGAAATTTTTAAAATAAAGAAAGTCCAACTAACATGTCCTGTAACATATCTGTTAGAGGACTATCAGGGCCAGCCTATCAAAGGGAAATTCTATGAGCTTGAACTACAAAAGACGAAGTTTCCAGATACTAAAGAAAAATGATCAAATATTTGTAAAATGGCTTGATTTTTCATCTACACACAATTCCTGGATACCCATTTGATCACTTGATTCACTCTAAAAAAAAATTTAAAACAACTATTGTATTGAAAATAAAAAAAACTTTATTATTATAAACATATGTAAGTTCATCATTTAATTTATTTTTTTTTTCTAAGAAATATTCATCCCTTATGTTTGTTTCATTGACTTAAAATCTAGCAATTCGACATCAGATTTGTATTCAAGATCTTCTTTCATGAAGAGCTCAACTTCTCCATTACTTGACACTCTCTCTGTTTCATATTCATGATATTCATAATATTTAATACTCAGTGTGAGCAAATTATAATTGCTATCATACGAACATCGAATTGTTAATGCCTTATCCTCATCGAAGTCAAGCTTGAAATGTTTATAAAAAATGTCTTTACTTTGTATATAATTCCAGATATTTCAGCTTCTTTTTTAATTAAATCTTGCCTAAAATATTCGATTGCTGCCTCAACGGTAACTATTTTTTTTTAAGTTTTTATCTGTTGTTGATGATGGGGTTGTTGTTGTTGTTGATGGTTTTGAATTGATATCATTTTGAAATGATGATGTATCGGGGTTTATTAGGGTTTTACCATCAGTAAACGTTAGCAAGCGAAATGACAATACTTTTTGTGATGTATCATTGTTGGACAAACTCTGTAAAAATGAGAGATTATTGATACCAACAATTAGAGATGGTATAACTGCTACAAAAGCTAATATTGTCAAACAAAACATTTTAAATTATTTATATTGTTTTTAGATAGAGATGCTAATGGCTTAAGTGATATATATGGACTTATGCCTGAAAGACTTCTTTGTAATATTTAGATATGCTTTTTTTAATTTAAGAAATATGCGAATGAAATGTTTGATCCCTTGTTTTGAAACTGTGTAGTTCTCCTTCATCCTTGTTTGTATACTTCTCAGGGGTGTTAAGTAATTCTCTTTCGCCAAAAGGACATAGTGCTGGGTAATTACTTTCTTTCTTTTTCATAAAGTTTGAGCTCGGATAAACATTTCCAACCAATGTTATCTCTCCTCCTATATTGAAAAACAATATTATTTCACTATTTTTCGTATCTTATTTCTAATTTGATAATTTTACCTAGAATTCTTAGTTTGAAATATTGCATTGATTGAAACTGCATTTTTAAACTCAGAAGAGAAGATATCGGCTCTCCATTCCTTATATGAAATATAGTACATACTGTTCCATTTTCAGGTTGTGCAAATAATGTCAAATACTTCCTAAACAAAACCACATCTGTGAATTTAATTTCCAGCCATCCATCTTCACAAACACAAAAGGATTATCCTTCTCTTAATCTTTCACACCAGAAAATATTTGTTTAATAACAAATGCACTGTATTGACCAATAGTAATTGTTTTAATGAATAATATTTTAGGAAAATGTATTATTATATATTTCATTTATAACAATTAAAAAAAGAGCAGTTTTTTTCCATGTTTATGGTTTACGTACCATAACCATTGTATTTATATCTATATAGTACTACCATGGAACATGACAATGTGTTCATCAGCGAGCCTGTGCAGATGGCGCTTGTGTCGAGAAATTTGCCTTTTCAGTTATTTGTTTTAGAGCGGGGCTGAGAAATAAAAGAGGGAAAAGAAGAGATGAGGTAGTTTTATTTCTGTTCTTATAACAATATTGAATAAAAGGGAGAAAACCAAATGTGGTATATTTTTTTGTCATCACATTTGTAGTTTACTATTTTATTTGAGGATAAGGCAAAGAGGAATATAAATACAATGAATTTTATGAATGGATTTTATTTTTCGTTTTGTCTTAATGTAGCAAAGTAAGTAATTTTGTTACTTCCATCGCTTATTGATTCTTCATACGTGAATACGTACCTACAATGATACATACGTATTATTAGTTTGGTACTGAATTGTTGGGGTAGTTTGGATGTGTACCTACATACAATTCTTTGGATTTTAGTTATTTTATGATTTGGATTTGGTGAAAAAAAGAAATTATTCTAACAGATTTTAAGTAACCTAGGTATTATTTTATTTAGCTTTTTAGAGTTGATGTCTTCTGATATATGGTAGGTACTTTACCAAAAGCGGCTCAGTCGCGCTTAAAACAATCGTAGGTAGGTAAATTAACATCTATAATGTATAAGACAAATGTACTTACATACACACCTAACTATTCTTACTTACGAATATAGGTAGTTAAAAAACAAAAAAAAATTCTAACAATCAAACATGACATTACGATCATAGAGAAGCCTATAAAAGTGATCGACAAAAAATGTCTGTCTGTCAGTCTGTATGTATAACCAGCTGCAGCCTAAACGGCTTGAGCGATTACCTTCAAATTTGGTACGTGGGTATTTGTTTGGCATTCCTCAGAAGCGAAATTGAAATTTTATTTTTAGGCCTAAAAATAAAGGTACCTGCCATACAACCGTTAAGGAAAAGCTTATTTTTCTCGAAAACGGCTCCACCGATTCCGTTAAAAATGTTTGAGAATTTTTTTGTTATCTATCATTTAGTAAGAACCAAGTTTACAGGAAAAGTCTATTAACGGCACCTATCATATAACGGTTTTTTAATTTTTTGGGTTTTTCGGTAACGGTATACATTGGATTTCTCTCAAATTTTATATCTGAGAAGATCTAGGTAGCCAAACTAATTCTGCATATCAAAATTTTGAATAAGTTTTTTTTCTAATTAAAATTAATTTTTGAATGAATTTTATTTTTTACTCAAATAGGTTACATGTGGGTGATGTATGTCCTAGAAACTAGGTCATGTATCATGTTATAGCTATTATCTACTATAGGTGCTTTGCTTTTATGTTAAATTGTCTTATGTTTTTTTTAAACATATTTAAGATTGTTAAGTATAGGTAGGTATTAAAACTTTAAAAAAAACATATTAATAAAATGCAGTATATTAAAAAAACAGTAATGAATAAGGTAGCACCTAAATTAATAAAGGTTTAGGACTTATTCCATATGGTGTTTGCAAAATGGTAATAATACAACAGAATTTTTGATATTTCACATTTACAAAATTAGTCCTTCGCTAAACCATCGAAGACGGTTGTTTAGTGAAGGAATAATAATTGACATTAGGATAAAAATGTACATGGACAGATTAAAAGTAATACACGACTGTATCGTACGAATTAGCTCTTGTAGCTAACAAGCTCTTGTAGCTGTTAGTAGGTAGTGGGCAGGTTCAAATAGAATAATAAATTGTTGAATGGTACCTAACTTATATTTAAATGGATTTATTTTTAATTAAAACTTTTTTCGGATGCAATTATAATATCTTGAATAAATTTATTTTTAAGTTATTTTTTTTTTTTTTTTTTTTTTATTTTTTTTTTTATTTTTTTTAAATTCATTTTTATTTCATATTAACTTATAACTATCTTAAAGCTAGACAAAAATGTTTAAAACTAGCCTAATTATCAATAACTTACAACTAATTTACTGGCCCTTACGGGCGCTCTAAATTAAACAATAACTCTTACAACTAATGTCTTTCGACCTAAAAACTATTTTAATTAAATCTAATTTTTTTTTTTTTATTTATTTTATATTTCAAGAAACTTTTATACAGAAAACTTGGTATCTGATCTTTTTTTTTTTTTTTTTTTTTTTTTTTTTTTTTTACCTATAAACTAAACTTAAATATATATTAAAATAATTAAAACTAAATAAAACTAACTTATACTAACTAAAAATAACTTAAACTACTTAAAATACCTAATAATACTTATAACTACTTAAAAACTAGAACAGCCACAGCAGCATTTTTTTCGTTTTTTAATTTTTTTTGTTTATTTTTTATATGCATGCAGACACACACTAGCATGCAACCCACCCACACATGTACATACGCACATACATATACGTACGCACACACATGTACAGACACGCAGATACATGCACTCATGCCCCCGCATACATACATATTTTTAATTTTTTTTTTTGGTGCCACCCTGACTGTTACCTATACCTAATGCCCTAAATCTATGTAAGTCGGCCAAGATATATCATCTTCATCGACTTTAAATATCACGATGCTGTTCAGAGAGCCACCAGAACTGGTTCTCCTGTTTCGCCCTATCCCTCCGGTCCCGATCGGACACAGTCCTACTGAACCGAAGGCGCTCTTCTCCACCTTGAGCGATGACGTCTCGACTATACAGGAGTCGCCTATCCACAGTTTTCCGGCTGACGTGGTAGATGAGCGGAACCGCCCCTCCATCCTGTATCAGCCCTCGACTGTCTAAATAGAGGAATGCCTCAGGAGGGATGTAACCACTTAACCGCGCACTCTCAAAATATTCATTATTGGGGTAATAAGCCCCAAAAATTAAGCTGTTAGTTGAGGACATCGCTCTTGCAACGTGACCCCGAATCAGCTTGAACAAAAAATTATCTATTCTGTTTATGTTGGCTCCGTTGTATAGAACCTGGTTGGAATAATATCTTGTGTACTCCGACTCTGGTGTTCTTTGTAATCCAAGGCAACGTCTAAGACATTGCCTCTCAAACACCCGAATCTTTTCCATTTGAGATGGGGCAACGTTGAACCACACCGGGCATCCGTAGGCAATCATCGGCCTGATGAGGGCCATGTAGCAAATCACCTTCACCCTGCTGTCAAGACGGCTGCTATAAAACAGTCGTTTTGTCAAGGCTAAGGCTCCCCTAGCCCTGGCCAAAGCAGCACCTATATGTCTGTCGAAATACAGGTACTGATCCAACCAGATGCCAAGGTACTTTACTACACTTTTACTCGCCAGTGGATGTCCATGTGGCCCTACGATCACCAGCTTGCGCCAGTTCTTTCTCGTATCCCTTGAGGCGCTAGACAGCGGAGTCCTAAACAAAATAGTTTCTGATTTCTGGAAGTTGATTTTCAACTTCCAGTCATCACAATATCGCTGAATCTTGTCGAAGTCACTCTGCAAGAGACTTTTGATGACCTCAACTGTATGAGCTGTTCTGTACGCAATTAGATCGTCGGCGTACGCAATTGCCTGAGTTAGACTACCTATCAGATCGCTGGTGTAAATGTTGAATAGAATCGGCGAGTTAACCGCTCCCTGCTGAAGACCATTATTAATATTAAAAATTGCAGTAGAAGTTACATTGCCACTCTTGACAACAAACTTTCTACCATTTAGCATGTCATAAAGCATATACAATAGAGGTTTACTTATACCTAGTCTGGTTAGCTTTAGATAGAGACCTTCTAACCATACGGTGTCGAAGGCCTTCTCCAAATCAACCAGACAGGCACCCGTACACTGTTTTTTAGTTTTGTTCCATTGGATATCAGAAACAAGTTTAGACGCGGCATGAATTGTGTCATGTCCCGCCTTAAAACCGAACTGATTATCCGGGATGATATTTTTGTCCTCCGCCCATTTGAACAGGGCTCTATTAATAACCTTTTCAAATACTTTGCTGATACTCGGAAGAAGACTTATCGACCGGAGATTCGCCGGATTGGAGTTGTCCTTTCCCTTTTTTGGGAGAGGGTGCACCACAGCTGTCTTCCACCGCACTGGATAATATGCATTATTCAGCGCGTTGTTAAACAGTGTGGTATAAATGTCAACTGCTTCTTGAGGCAAATGTCGTAGTACAACGTTGGATATACCATCGAGTCCTGCAGACTTCTTTTTCTTTAATGAATCGAAGATGAGCTGGAGCTCATTCTTCGAAATTAACAGGGGGCTGGGCCCATTTCGGTCGGCGATTATGGCGTTTGCCAAATCTTCATCATTAAACCTGGTAAAACCAAGGTTCTCAGATCGCCATTCGGTTATATCGTTCCGGAGCCATAAGTGATGAAGCAGAGCTCTGTTCTCCAGGTCATGATTCGGGCGAATGCTAGCATTCACCTTGTACACTTGCTGGAAAGCAGCCCCCACAGCCTCCACTCTCTCCTGCGGATCTTCGATTATATAGAGGTCATCGTCCAATACGGCATCCTCTGGGTCTATGCCTGCTGTCAGAAGTACGTCTCTGTTCTCTGTCGTCCTCTGGAGCTTAAGACACGGAAGATCGTTTTGATCCTTTCTTCTAAAAATCTTATTAATTTTTGGGAACATACTTGGGTCGCTGGAGTTAACGGCACGAATTTTATTGTCCCAGAACGAATTAATAGCCAATCTATAATTTTCTTTGATCAATTGGTTGATGTTTTTGATGGACGACTTCAGTGTCCTAATCTCCAGGTCTCGTGTATCAGTAAACCGCCTGTACAAGCGTTTTAGTCTTGTCAGTAGTCCACTTTTTTGTCTGTGAAGTGCGTCAATTGTCGCGTTACGGTACATGTCAGTTGCGTTACGTTCTTTGTATTTCGGTATTGTTCTGTTCATTGTTCGTAGAATCGTTTCGTCAATTTGTTCTAAGTATCTGTCGATTTCAGTATTTGTTAGGTTCCTGTCATTTGGTGGGGATATACCATTTGAACGTAATTCACTCAATAAGGCATTGGAGAAACGTGGCCAGCGCACCTTACTGTAATTGTAAGTATGCACAGGCACATACTCCTCCAACTCCATAAGCTGGTTCGGAAGTTGTATTACGGCTGCGAGTCCGCAGTGGTCACTGTCATACTCGATCGTTCGTAAACAATTTCTTGGCCGTTGACCCACAGCGTCAGTAATTGTTAGTCTTGCGTCTTTAAGCAATAGATCCAGATAGGCACCGCTTCTTGGGAACGATGGCCTGTCTGTGGCTAGAAGATCGATGCGATACTCAAGGTTGTATCGACCCATCCAATTAAATAGATGGTTACCTCGAGGATTTTGTATTTGATTTCCCCAATCTGTGTGCTTGGCGTTTAAATCACCCGCCAATATATAGTAATTCTCTTCCGAGCTCAATCTTAAGCATTCAAAAAGCTTTTCAAGCTCTGTTATAAACTGCGTGGGCTGAGGTGTTTCCGGTGCATAGGCAGCGATCACATACATTCGCTTCCCCTGTTGGAGATGAATGCATATGATGCATGCCTCTAACGTCCGAAATTTTCGCACATCACTATTATATATTACCTTATGACTAATGCCTTTACGTATAAAGATTGCGACGCCTCCTCCTTGCGTGGAGTTGGGTCGGTCTCTTCTTACGATATTGTAATTGTTGTTAGTCAATTTATGTTTCTGGTTAAGCTTAGTTTCGCTAGCCATAAACACATCTGGACTTATGTCTTTAAGCAATTGGAATAAATTCGCTCTACGTTCGGTCCTAATCAATGAATTTACATTCACAGCTAGGATCTTAAAGGGCCTCTCCGGCAGCGCGCCCTTAACCTCTAAGTTGCGTTAAGCTCGGCAAAACAGAGTAGAGATAATCCACCCTAGTCGCCTGCTCCCTGATCTGGTTTTGGAGGCCGTTCAACTGGCCCTGGATGGCCAGTAGAACGCCCATATTTTTTTTTTTTTTTTTAAGTTATAAATTTGCGGGAATGTATCACGCAATATTCCATTTTCTAAATGGTTATGAAGTGCTAAAACGTCAAGTTGTCGAAGAGAAGAAGTTGTATACAAAACTAAGTTCATTTTTTAAAGCTGTAAGGTCAAAAGGCCCAGGGCAAAAATTTATTAAAGAAGATTTTTTTAAATTTTGATTGAAAACTTCGAAATTATCATATTTTGATTTATTATTGGCTAATTTCTTGACAAAGTTCTAAAATCAATTTAAAACTCGATCTAGTAGCTCTCGGTTTATCTTTAGAACTTGATTTTGAAAATATTTAGAACTCGGTTATTTCTTCACTTCAAATACAGTCGAACTAAACTTATTTTTGAGTTTTAAGAACTTTAGTTCTCGGTTTTAAAAACTAAGTTTTAAGGAATATTTTTCAGCTTTTTAGTCACCCGGTGATTTATTTTGACAAAAAATTCTGATTTTTTTGGAATTATTGAAAAAAAACGTAGAAGTGTTTCAAGATTTAATTGGTTTGTATGAAAATGATTACATATATGTATATATGAATATATACACTTTCGCTCACATGAAATGGTTCAACTGTTTTTTGTACCCTACTGTTAGCCTCTCATCATATATATTGCAATGATACATCTTTGTTATATATGTATGTATTGAAAGATCATCATTAAACATTTATTTTGGGAGAAAAAAAATTCTTAAAGCTTACCGTTATTCTCACACTATTGTTAGACCAACTGCAGTTCTGAGTTCCTCTGCATTTGCAGACATTTTGAGATATCTGGAAAGTGGCGCAGTAAAGCTTTGCAAATTTTGGTACGCTACAACAAAACAGTGGTACACCACACCACACGACAAATGCATATTTCCACATGCCATTAAGCGCAGCAGTAAGCAATTGTTTTTTCTTCCAATATATAACGCGTTTTGTACTTTGGCAGAATGATTAAAATTGAAAAAGAAAAAAAAAACACTAATTGCAGCTGTGTTCTTATCTTATCTTGGCTGCTTGTATCATTGTAAAAGTGTAAAAGTGTAGAATTTTTTTGCAATACAACAACAAAATATACTGAATGTCAAAATCTTACACTTTTACAATACCCGGCCCCTATTGTAACAGAAAAATACAAGGGTGTAAGATTTTTTTAACACAAACTTAAGCCTTCTTCAGAATAAATGTGAAACAGATTTTGACATTTGCTTCAGTGTTGCTACAGATTAGTAAGGGTGTGTTCACAGTCTGTTGTAAAATAATAAAATTTTACAATTTTACAAGACTTGGTACACCAGATCGTGAATACCCCTATTGTCTTTCTTTCTACAAAACGTCAAAAAAAACATGAAACCTTTCTTCAAATCCGCCCTCCAAAAGGCACCATAGAACAGTACTTCAAGCACTTGGAGAGTTGGAAAAATGAGGTCAAGGAAACAAAACATTTTATTTAAATTACAACTCCCGGTCAATCAAGTATATATATATATATATAAGTATACTTTTGTTACAATGAAACTTTAAAATAGGAAACGATAAACCATTTTTTCGTGTTAAATCTGTTTTCATGGAAGGTTGAATGTTTTGAAAAATTTGAAAACAATCAATGAACCGTTTTCCAGAAAATCGAAAGCCAAAAAAATGTTTTTATTAGAGGAAAGAAAAAAGATTATCAAATAGTACTTTTTCCCTTTATTAATGAACTGATTAAAAAAACGGTGGATTATTTTCCAAAAAAATTGACTTATGCTGTTATGAGCAGACTCCATAAATATTAGAACATAATTTAAAATAAAAACAAAATAAATAAATAAATATTAAATTAGAATTTATTCGCAAATAAAACATAAACAAAATAAAACAAAACTCTTTATTTTTAATTGCGATACATTTGGGGTATATATTTAGGCACAATTTGGTAAAGTAATAAAAAAAATCTATATATTAAGATTTTCATCAAACACTCATTCCAATGATAGAAGCTGAAGTGATTTTCTTCCAACTTGGTAGACACATACTTACATAGTTTTGCTTTGTTCATCATTATGAAAATCCAATCGATTGTTAGAAGAAAAGCGAACGTTTAATTGATTGATTTTGCCACATGGATTTAATATTCTACTGAACTATTCTCTTAGTTATTGGTCGAAAATCCAACTCGATTTTTTTAAATAAATGTGTGAAAATTAGTAATAATAATACGTTAGCTTTCAGTGGAATTCTCCGATGGTTATTCATAATGACGACAATATTAACTTACGCAGGCAAATTCTTTTAGTTTTAGTGCATACAAAAAAGAACCTTAGAATCATTTTTTTTTACGATTTTCGAAATCCTCGATTATTTCATTTTCTACTTTCTTTATCGATATGAAACAATTTTTTTTTGCATTTTTAAAAAAAAGTTAAAAATATTGATAGGCAATCTTCCGAATAGTTTTTAAAGTCAAATCCAATCCTGGTTGCAGCAGGTGCACGTGAAATATAATTGTCCTACTGCAAAAAGAGATAAATGGTTTGCTATTAAATGTTTGTTATTATTATATAACGGAAACATTTTTTAATTTTAATTTTAAATGTTTGTAAATGCATAAAATATTTTTATATGTAGGTATTCATTTCCGATTTATTTGCATTACATTTCAATTCAATTTCAAGGCTTGATATATAATGTAATATGTGCACTTCAAATTTCAAATATGTAGGTATGTAGGTATAGAACCATTGTTCATATTTTATACTTCATCATATTTGAATGAACCGAACAAAATATTTTTTTTAATGGAAATGCTCCCAAAAATGTTTAATAATTTTGCATATTCAAATTGCATATTCAATTGATAACTAGAATACGTACTTTCTAACAGCTTCAATTCTTATCTACATTGAAGTTGTTAGCAACAATACCAAGTTTGTACTTTGTTATTATTATAAGAATGCATTTTTACTCACTGCAGGTAGGTACCTACATACCTAGGTATTTTGATCTGGAAAAAAAATGTATGTACCTACCTACCTACAGGTAGGTAACTACTATATACATAGGTATAAAGACACTTCACAATTTTTCATTGAACATCACTAATTAACTTCAACTTCACAAAAACACTTTATCAAACAAAAATAAAAAAAATCCCGAATTGCTTTTTTTTTACACACAACCGACGGCAAAATATATTTCACATACGTAGCTACAATGTCCAAAGAAAAATTACCCAAAATCTTGGTTAAAATAACCAAAACAAAGCGAAATATACCTAGGTACTGGTATGTATATCCGAAACCAAAAGTAGGTCGAACGGGATACTTACAAATTGAAATTGGGATATTCTTCCTACATAGGTATTTACTCCAGTTTATAATAAATGTGAAAGAAAAATGCAAACAATATATTTTCTTTTATCCTGCTTTAGCTTTTTGCATTCTTCTCCCTCATTACCTATTTGTCTTACCTTATTTTTTATTTGTCAATCCTTCAAGTTCTCGCTCTCTGAGAGTCTGCCGAATCAGCAGATTTGTACCTTTCAGCGATTTCACCAGAGGGCGCCTCGGACGTTCCGCTTCATGATAGTACTATGGAATATAAATTCAATGCCATAACTACCTCCATAAATGATTTTTTAAAATTGTATTTTTTTCTTTCAATTCGTACTCGTACGCTAGCATCCAAGCAACCTGGCACATGGCCACCCGGGGCCCCGCGGAAACCTAATCCAATAGCAATAGTGTCATCGGCGTCGTTGAATTTACTCCAAATTTTATTTTTAGACCGCACTGCCTAGAGCATAATACACAACCCTTAATCATATTTTTTTAATTTATAATTTTATTTTTTTTTTCCGACACTCAATATATTTGTCATTAATTCAATAGTTAACAAATTATTACTACAGATTTTTGTAGATAGCCTAGTGGCTAGAGTATACAACTATCAATCCACATGTACCACAGTTCAAAATCCAGAAAATTCAATAAATATTTTTATTTCATAATTTAATTCAACATCATCAGCATTACTCATTCCTAATTATTATTATTATTATTATTGTTTTTTTTTTTTAATTCATCAGTTATTTTTTTTCCACACGCAATATATTTGTCATTAATTCAATAGTTAACAAATTATTACTACACAATCCATAACTTGCGGATGACCCAGTGGCTAGAGCATACAACTATCAATCCAAATGTACCCTAGTTCAAATACCGCAAATTCACCAAATATTTTTATTTCATAATTTAATTCAGCAAAATTAGCATTTCTCATTCACATCCTACTAGTACGTCACACACACACCAACAATCTTATCACCACAAAATTTTAACAAAAACTGAAAAAGGGGCGCTTCACCACCTCCTTTAATTTACATTGGTTCTTATGGAGAATTTGGTTCCCACGCTGAATCGTCCCATTACCTACTAGTGTACTATACAATATCAGTTTGCAAGAGTTGGTGTTGTCTTCATTTTGGCTGCATCGATTTAGTCTTCTGAAACCAATGTCATTAAGATAAAGAGGTTCTTTTGTTGTTTTTCTATAGTCGGCAATCGATCGCAAAACAAACATCTTATCGTGCTGATGAGAGAAATTTAATAACATTGGTGGTGATTCGGTATCGGTTCTTGATCTTAATCGAAAAATGCTCCTTATTATCGGTGATTTAAAGATAAGTTTTGTGCAAAGGTGATTATAGACCAGACTTTCTTCAGGCATAAGTGGGACTCCATGTAGAAGAACATCACACATCGTTTCTGTAAGTGGTTGTTGTTCTTCGCTTGATTTAATATGTGTGGACATAGTTTTGATTTCCTCTTCTTGTTAAATTATGTGTTGTTTTAACTCGCGAATTTCTTCTTTTAACGGATCGAACTCTGTTTTGATTCGATTAATGACAGCCGCGAATTTATGCTCTCAATTGAAAGTCTTAGCTCAGTTACATCAGTGCTTATTTTATCGGTGAATCTTTTTTCAGATTCAAGATTAAAGTTATACAATTAACGAAATAATTTCAAGTACACTTTCGAAATTTAATTTTTTGGCGACTAATTTTTCCTCGACTTACCTTTTAAAATTATTCACGCCTTGAAAGTGCCTAGCATAGAGATAATCCAGTCTTGAATATAGTCAGATATGACACGGTTTTTAAGTGAGTTGAATAGATTCGATAAGGACATTATTGAATGCACCTTCTATGTCTAGAAAGGTAGCGAGAGCGAGAATATACTCTTTATGGTGGATAGTGCTCTCGATAGTGCCCACTACTTCTTGTAAAACTGCCTCTGTTGACTTGCCTTTGAAATATGCATGCTGAGAGTCATCTACAGGAATCCCATTTGGGATATTTCTAATGTGAGAATCCAAAATGCGCTACAGGGTCTTAAGCAAAAAGGATGTCAGGTTAATTGACCTGAAATCCTTCGCGGATTCATGACCACGCATGCCAACTTTCGGAGTAAAACCACTTTGATGTATCGCCATGATTCGGGCACATGCTTGAGGCGAAGACACCATTTGAAGATCATTTTCAGCCATGACACTGTTATGTCTTACAGTTTTTGGAGCATAATTGGTAGTATGCTGTCCATGCCTGAAGATTTATATGGGGAGAAAGTATTGATAACCCAGTCAATACAACCTGGGAAGTGCGTCATTATCAGTAGGCTCACTGACTCGGTTGGAGAAGCTGTTCAAGATCCATCGCCTTTTTTCAAGAACGAAGAGTTACTATGTTCCTTCGATAAAACTTTACTTAATCTTGCGAAATCTTTAATATTTTCAATAGAACGACAGTACTGTTCCCAATTTTTTTTTTGCCGAAGTTATCTCTCGCTTATATACTTTTAAGCAATCTTTGTATGGCTGAAAAAATGTGTATCCATGGCAGATGTTGAAGATTGTTCTTGTCAATTTCCTAAGACTAGAGTGATTTTCGTTCCACCAGGGTGGTAGCGATTTACGGTTATATTTAAGCGGGCAGGAGGCCCTGAAAATACTATTGATAAATGGTTGAAAGGTTTTAACCTTTAACTCAAGATCTTCCACTGATTCTATACTGTATGCAACGACCTAACAACTTGACTGTCCGTTCTTTTAGGGTTTCTAAATGGCGGTGGGGTTTCGGACTCAAAACAATTCTGATGAGTATCCACTTGTGATCTGAAAATGAATTTTTAGAGCAACTCACCAATTTTCTACGACTCTTTTACAACCATTTACTATGGTAACATTGAGAACAGCCTCGGCATCCTCGTCATTATCCGAAATTGGAGAAACGAAGTTCATTGTATCCCCTCTGTTACAGTCAGTTTGTTAATGATAACAAAATTGAATGACTCACCTCGATCATTGATCTCTAACCTACCCCAGAGTGTATGCCTTGCGTTGACATCAAATCCCAAAACTAAATTACTTTTCCTTTTTATTATAATTTTGATTTTTTTAAAACAAAATCTTTTCTTTTTTTACTTTGATTAAAAAAAAAATTTATATTGAAGTTATGTAAAATTTAATGCCATTCGGGCAAACGATATAATTGTGTCATAACCTAACTCCTAATATTGGTATGACAATTTTAAATATTTAATAATATAAACTTAAAAACGGTATTTAAAAAAATCATTTCTAAAATATTGAATTTTCAAAAAAAATTATTTTTTTTCAAAAATCCAAAAAAAAAATGTTTCAAAATTTTGGTACTGCTTAGTAAATTTTACAAGGAAAACAACAATAAGAACAGACTGGCAATTACTTTTTCTTTTCATCCGAAGTATAATTGAGTTCCGATAATTAGTAAGTCAGAAAACGTTGGTGCGCGGGGCCCGTAGCATTTGCTACTCTTGCTTCGTGGCTAATCCGGCACATGATCGAATTACACCTACCTATATACGAAGCATAGTCGCCACCCATTGTTTACTTCACTTTATATCTACATATATCTATAATAATATAAATATTTCATTTGTATGTATAGGTGTACACGTTGCGCTCAGTCCAGGGCTCTTAAAGTTTAATACATACGTATTGTAATCAGTTGGCCACGATTTATTTTTTTGTTGATAATATTATCTACCATACATTGAAAATATTTTTTTATTTTTAGATCCAACACCAAAAGTTTAACAAAGTCGAAAAAATAATCAGTGAACTGATGTTCAATTTCAATTAAACACCTCGAAAGAAGATGTCTAATCCACAGCAGCCTATCGTTTACACAAAGGTATAATATATATATGTGGTGTATAAGCTATAGTAATATATGTATGTTCATAATATTATATTTTCTTTAACCATTTTTAAACCATTTACATATTTACTATATAATATATGTATGTACATAGTATTATATTTTTCTTTAACAATTTTTAAACCATTTATATATTTACTTTATGTATGTATGTAAATATATTCATATATATGTATGTATTTCTTAAAGCTTTTTATAAATAATGAGTTTGTGGATGCAGTTTCGGGTAAAACCTTTAAAACAATCAATCCAGCTACTGGAAAAATTATTACAAGTGTTGCAGAGGGTGATAAGGTTAGCATTGTTATTGATTTTTCAACAGGACGAAGGTATGTAATTATATATTCCTCTGTTACTATTTCAGGCTGACGTTGATATTGCAGTTAGTGCAGCCAAAAAGGCATTTTCCTTAAATTCAGAATGGCGAAAAATGGAATCACAAAAACGTTCCGATTTGATTATAAGGTACGTACGAAAAATTTGTAAAGAAAATTTGTTGGTAGCTTAGAATTAGTGGTTCAGAACATTTCCCATATTTCCTGATTCTTATAAATTTTAATGGTTTATAGGTATATGAATAAGACTATACATAGATATTATGACAGTTTGCTATTTAACTTGATTCGTGCGTATCGACTTAAATAAGTTACCTAGGTCCTAGGTACTAATGTCTAAAATATGTTTGCAGCACCTGTATAAACAATAAACCAATGCTGGGGGATCATAGGAAAAATTCTTTTTGTGAAAATTTCGACCTCAAGAGATAGATAGAAAAGGAAAACCAACTGATTTTGCGGGAATTTTTGGTATCATAAACAAAATGTTTCAGCAAACATATTTTCTGAAAAAAATTCTACCTTAAGAAATTGTGCCTAATAGTTTTTAATGTCCCGACTCTTTAAAATTCAATGAACGAAACTTACTCTTTAATAACCAGATAAATGCATGTATGTACACATGTATTATTCGTTGGGGCTAAAGTTTTATTCTTAATTTTAATTAATAATTAAATATATTTTTATTAAATTAAAGAATTTACCTAATTCAAAAAATAAATCTATTAAAATCTAATTTTTCAACAAACAGGATGATATAAATTGTTAAGTCTGTATTAGATAAAATCTGTCCCACCATAATCATCATCCTCGTCTTAATCTTCTTTTTCCTGAACAAACTTATTTTATTGAAATCAAGTTTGTGACATTTTTTGTTTTGTGTGTGTTTCGGCTGAAACTCACAACTTGGTCTAATGATGTAAGTAGCTTATTCAGCATATATCTTACATGGTACTCTCCTGACTTACTTTGCGAATATTTTTCTGTTGATAGTATTTGCGGGGTATAATCCTAGCTTCTTGTGTCTCTTCTGTCTAATCGTTGCACAACGCCCGATCCATGAAGTAGTATTTTATGCACTGTTACAGGCATGTAAAACCGCGCGTAAAATTTTATATATTCATTGTTTGCTTACAAACTCTTCAAAGTTCTTTTAAATTGAAAACAAAATAGTATTATTTCTTGCAGATCATCGATCTTATTTGTTACTTGTGAAATGTTATATAATATATGTAGGTACTATAGGGAAAGTTTTGCATTAGGAACTGGCATAAAGCCTGAAGATGGATTATTAGATCCGGAACACGTCGATTTTTAAAATAATTATGCCTATATGTTTTAATATAAATTAAAGCAATTTTAATTAAATAAAACAAAATACAAAGTTATACTTTTAATTTTATGTTTTTTTTATTATTTCAAACGAATTTCATCATCTCGATACATGGAGACTACACCACAAATTATTAAAAAATTGTTGTTTTCCTTTAACAATAAATTCTTTTCAAGAATAAATAATTCTATTCTGAATTAATAATTCAAAATTAGTGTCCGTGAAGTTAGCATAACAAGTGTCAGCGTCTCAATTTTTTTGGACTTCTTATCGCATGCACATGAGTTCTAAAGTTCATGTTTTAGCCCAGTTATCGAAATCAACCTATGTGTTTACTACATAATCCGTGGAGTTCTTATTTCTAATCTAACGCTTTTCTAACAAAAAATATGACTTTTTTTCTATCAATGATTGAATTTTATGAAAATAGTTGGCAGCATTTTTCTTGCCTTGTCTTCCCCTTCACCCTCTGACACAAAAAACGTCAAACAACAACAAATGCTTTGTGCTGTTGACGAAGAACTTTTATTTGTTTTTTCAAAGTACCGTCATTATTCTGATTTCGGTCAGCGATAGCGAAACGATAATAATAAATAAAATAATATTCAAAATCACTTTCACAACTGAATAAAATATTAAAATATACGCAATTTATTTTTTAATAATATTCTGTGAAAAAAAAACAATACAAATGCTGAACTGAAGTGTAAATGGCAGAATAATCTCGGTTAACTTGAACTACAAATTGAACTCAGTTCAAGATTTAAACGACGGTGTGAAACCGAATAAATTGTTGATCTGAAGTTTAAACCAAAAGTTGATTTGAAACTGGCGGTTAGTGTTTTTTTTATATTCTTTTTTTCATAATATGTATCTAGATACAAATATTCGAGAAAGAGATTTCTAATCCTATCGTGAACATCGAACCAGCCACCACAGCAATGTCCATTGACCTTCAAAGTACAAATCGGTAAATTTTGGCAGAATTTATATTTGAACCATGTCTCTGGCGTTTTTTTTCGTTTTAAAATTATAGCGACTGCAGCTAATTTAATTAATTCACTTTCTTTAGTCGACATTTCAATATTCACTGATAACTGACAATAGTCCACCAACAAACTTGTGTCGTGTGGAGGCTCTATAGAGCTCATGCTAACTGGTGCAATATGATTGTACAAGTATACTTGTTAAGTATGCTGTTGCGTATGGACCCGGCTTTAGTGCAGTGTTAATTGTTAGTAGGCAAACTATATTAAAAACAACACTTCACAACTACAAATTGAAAATATAAACAAATAATATTTCGTCAATACAAAACAAAAGCGTGGAGCACTAGCTTCGAGTAGATTTTTTAATTTAATTGTAGTGATATTGAAAGCAAAAATGTTTGAATTCCAATTTAAAAGTCTACCCATTACGTGTCAAGGGTTCATGCATCCCATAGTTGGTTCTATGTGTTTGGACTTTAATCAAGTCGAGGCCACGGAGATTATAACCTCCTCCCCGATAACTAAAAAAACTGAACATAGTAGGTCTGGTACATCTGTGACGGAAGAACGCCAAATCATTGTTTGTTTATCTCTGTGCCAAAGGTTGCATTTAAAGAATAGATAAATGTTTTTCATAAGGGAGCGCATTAGAAGGATCACTGAAGCCCTTTCAATGCGAAACGAGTAAAGTTTCTTTGAACAGATTTTATTCTCTCAATATGAATATCGTAAAGAGGAGTCCAAACCTGCGATGCATACTCGAGATGGGGACGAACCAAACAGTTGTATAAGGCACGGGTAACATTGGGATCAACAAATTCTTTGGACCAACGCTTAATAAACCCTAACATTGAATTGGCATTGTTAAGAATGAGATTAAAAAAGAAAAGAACTCCAAGCTCCCTTACCATTATAACACCTGTTAAAATCTGCCGAGAGATAATATAGTAATGAGAAGAAGCAGAACGTTATTTTGAAAATGTCATTGTTTGGCATTTTGTCGGATTAAGATTCAAAATGCTCTTTTCACAGCAAGGCAAAGTGGTTAATTTCCTCTAGCAATAGAGTTCGATCCTTGAAATGATATAATTTTAGATTAGTATCAGTAGAACGTTTCTGTATAAGACATGTTGTTGGTTGCAGATAATATTTTTGCACATAAATGTCAAACTATCACATACAACTTGTTCGAACAACTTCGGAATGCAAGACAGTTTGGAAATTATTCTCTAGTTGATAAGATTTTTATAATTCTTACTTGTACCTCAATAAAAAACAACAAAATAAATTATGGTTTTCGATGGAATTTTATTTAATCACTGATCATTGTTATTGTTTTCACTTTCAAACAATAATACCAAATAATAACAAAGGGCTTAAAACTTTAATAAAATAACTGTATACTGTAATAGTTTTTGTTAGTTTATTTTCTTTTTTCATACTATTTATCATGATGCAAATAGTTGAGAAGGAGATTTATAATCCAATCGTGAACACCGCACCAGCCATCGCAATGTCTATCGACATTCAAAGTACAAATTGGGAAATTTTGGTAGCATTTATACATGCGTAAAGCAGTGAACTACGTCTCCGGAGTGTCAAATCCAATCCTTGTAATTGTATTTATGCTACTTGCATGCAGAGTACTTAAGGGCAAAATTCAATGTTATAGAACCTTCAATCTTGATTTCCAGATTTGCAATGTTTGGCGAGCTTAAAGGCATAGCAGAAAAATGCACGAATAAGGCATGCAAATACACATCATACAATAACGACAATTGAAAAGTCATTGTTGAAGACGCCGATGCGTATAGATCTGTCACTGAAGAATTGAACAAAAAGCAAAGCATTCGTACGAAAATACACCTACAAAATCCATAAAAGTAGTAGCAATAGGCCTTCAATCTTCATGTGTTGCCAAATAAATTGTCGAAGACCTTATACAAAAACGCTTCCAAGCTCTCGATGACAATAATCTTATTAAAAATGAGATAATCAAAGACTCCACTGGGGTATCAACGACAAAAGGGAGGTATCTACCTTTATTTATGCTCACTTTCCAAAATAAAGAAAGTCTCGATAAGATTTACAGTATTAATTAATTATGGGCATAGTTGTCAACATCGAACCACTGCGAAAGTCGAAAATTGTTCCACAATTGTATCGCCGTCAAGCCTTTGGATATAAGCAAAAATACTGCAATCGCGAGTTTGTTTGTGTTAAATGCATGGGCAAAGAATAGAAAGCGAAATGTGTTAACTGTCAAGGCAATCTTCCTGCAAGTTGCAGAGAATGTCCAGTTGCCAAAATATTCCCAGACCCAAAAAGAAAAACCAAAACGGGGAACAAGCTTAGAAAATCAACAGGCACAAAAACAATAGTTGAAAGTAGAAAAACAAAGGTAGAAAACAAAACTAAAAATCAACCGACAAAAGCAATTGCACTAAACAAAAGTGATGAGAATAAATCCCATTCCCAGATTGCTAAAAATGTGCGGAAGAAGGAGGAAACTTCTATAAAGGATATGGTGGAATTTTTCCTTAAAAGATAAACCAACAAGATTTAACATTAAACAGCTAAGCGAAGGAGTCGCTCTTAAAAAACAATGATGGACAGAACACTTAAAATCGCAACATGGAATTCAAACGGTCTTTTACAATATGTATCAGAACTAAACATCTTGTTAGAAATAGATCATATAAACATTTGTTTATTTTCCGAAACTCACATCGCTATAGAACGATACGGTAATAAATTACCAAGCTATACGTATTATCACGGTCCGCACCGAGCTGCCAAAGCTAGGGGAATGAAACACAGTTTACGAATGAAAACATGCAAGTAACAACAATAAGTATTGGTATAAAAAAAATTAAAATATCCCTCCTAACTCCTAAATATGTTAAGACATAACTTCCTTGTTGGTGGCGACTTTAATGGTAAACACACTCACTGGGGATCTAGGCTCATAACTACAAAAGATAAACGACTATACCAAGCAGGCCGCAAATACAACTGCGAATTTTATTCTTCTGGTTCGCCAACATATTGGCCATCTGATACTAACAAAATACCAGACCTTATAGACTTTTATGTATATAAACGTATTAAACAAAATCATATAAGTGTCGAGAGTAATTATGATTTATCGTCAGATCATACTACAGTAATTTTATCACTGAAAGAGGCAGAAATGATAGAAAAAAGTAATCCCAAGCTCGTGAATAAGAGAACAAACTGGAACGAATTCACAGATAAACTTGAAAGTCTTATAAGCCTGATAGCCCCCATGCAAACAATTGAATAAATTCATCATGAAGTAGAACAATTTATTGCTGATGTACAACAGGCTGCAGAAAAAAGTACTCTAACTATTTCAAACGCGAGAGATAAAGAAATAAAATATCCTGCCGAAATAAAGGAGCTAATATTTGAAAAAAGAAGATCTCGAAGGTAGTGGGAAACTACAAGATTCCCAGATGATAAGGCAGTTTTTAACCGTCTTAACAACGAATTAAAAAAAAGAATCTGTGAGTTCAAAAATGATTAACTTAGTAGATTCCTGAAAAATCTGACCATGGATGCCTTTTCCGAATACTCCTTATAGAAAGCAGCTAGGCACTTAAAAAGACCTCAGAGACAAAACCCGCCAGTAAAATAAAGATGTTAAATGGATCGCAAATCCGAATCAAAAGGCTGATGTCTTCGCTGAACATCTCGCGAATATTTTTAAGCCATTCCCAGAAAACACAGCTACAGATCCCTTACAAATTGTTGATAGAAACAACGAATGTGAAATAGCTTGTGACACGTTCAAAGAAGCAAGAAGCATGTGTCAACTTAAGTTGTCTAACAAAAAATTACCAGGATACGATCTAATAACTGCTAAGGTTTTGAAAGAAATGCCGTCAATAGCCTTCAAGAAACTCCAATTTATAATAAACGCATTCCTTAAACTAAGCTATGTTCCACATTCATTGGAAAATTGTAGAAGTCATTGTTATACCTAAGCAAGGTAAGCCACCAACCGAAATAACATCTTACAAACCAATATAGCTTATACCAATCATGGCAAAAGTTTTTGAAAAACTGCTACTGAAAAGGCTTGGCAAAATAATAGAAGAAAGAAGACTAATTCCGAGCCATCAGTTTGAATTTAGAAATAAAAATTCCACGATAGACCACGTGCATCGAATTACGGCTGTTTTGCAAAAGGCACTTAAAGAACAACAAGTATGCTCGGCTATATTCTTAGATGTTGCCTTTCAAAAGGTATGGCACTTGGGACATGAGTACAAATTGTATAGGAACCTTCCCATGCAGTACTAGGAAATACTGAAATCCAACTTTACGAACCGACTCTTTAGAGTACGGTACGACCAAAATTACTCGGAACTAAAGGAAATTGAAGCCGGTGTATCACAAGGAAGTGTCCTAGGATTAACCCTGTACCCGTTATATACAAGGGATATTCCAGTGGACATCAACAATATCAACTTTGCTGACGATACGGCAATATTGGTGCAGATAAATCTGTTACGAAGGCTACACAAAAATTGCAAAATGCTGTCGATAAAATTAGTGATTGAACACAGAAATGGCGTATAAAATTAAACTTTACAAACAAAAACACAAACAATGTTCCAATATTTATAAACAGTGCAGCAGTACCTTACTCCAACACCGCCAAATACCTTGGAATGACTTTGGATGCAAAGCTTAAATGTAAAGAGCACATCAAAAAGAAACGAGAAGAACTAAACTTGAAGTACAGAAAAATGTACTCGTTACTAGAAGAGAACTCTGACCTATCTATCCAGAACAAACTAATGTTATACAAGCTATGGGAAAGTGTTAACTTTAAACTTCCCCCAATGCGATGTATAGATTGGTCCATATTCACCGATGGTTTTAGTGCGGTAAGAGTTCCACACTACTCGGTACCGATTCTTACCTAGTCTCTAAGCAAGTACTTAAACCCGTTTGGATATATGGCATCCAACTACGGGGCTGTACAAGGAAAACAAATGCTAAGCCCATCCACAAATTCCAAAGCAAGGTGCTTCGGGGAATAATAAGTGCCCCTTGTTATACAAGAATTAGCGATCTACATCGTGACCTTGAAATGATTACAGAAGTGGTTAAAAAACACGCTGTATCACACAATCAGCGACTGCAAAGTCATACCAACTCCGAAATGGACACCATCTTAAATGTACGAAACAATGTTCGAAGATTAAGAAGAACCAAGCCTCATGAGCTGATGGTCTAAAAGCTTGGGAAAGTGTTAACTTTAAACTTCCCCCAATGCGATGTATAAATTAAGAAAGTAAAATCATTGGTCGATCTTTTATAGATTGGTCCTGATTCACCAGTGGTTT
The DNA here is from genome assembly GCA_910595825.1 of Philhelius pedissequus. Taxonomy (NCBI): domain Eukaryota; kingdom Metazoa; phylum Arthropoda; class Insecta; order Diptera; family Syrphidae; genus Philhelius; species Philhelius pedissequus. The sequence goes on from OU343161.1 coordinate 137,209,629, forward strand.
TAGTGCGGTAAGAGTCACACACTACTCGGTACCGATTCTTACCGAGTCCCCTTTGAAGATTTCCATCGGATAAAAAAAAGGTTGAAAAGTATTTAACAAAGTAGAAAAGTCTTTATTCAGCATATTGTAATTTTCAAGTTATCGTAGGTTCAAGTTAGCGATAGTCCACTTTATCTGGAAAACGGCTCCAACGATTTTGATAAAAAAAATATATGTGCACTACTATAGGTAGGTATAGTCTAAATTTTGGTTAATTTTTTTTTTACATATTTTGTTATTAACGGTACCTGCTATACAACCATTTTTTTAGTTTTGGACTTCTCATAAATGACTCTACGGATTTCGAACAAAATGTGTATGTAGGAGGTCTTTTGAATTCATAATAATACTACATACTAAAATTTTAAATAAAATATTTTTTTGGATGTTTGAGTTACCAAAATTTGGATGCCGTAGCCAATGCTTTCGAAAATGATAGCCCTGGGCCCTATTGCACCAATTACTTATCCCTTATCTTTTAACAACATGCCATACATTTTGAAAAGTTTTCGTTGCACCAACAAAAGATTTGATAAACATTAATTTGAGTTTGAAAAGTAAAAAGTACTCAACTTATTAGATAAGTATTGCACCAAACAAGAATTAATTGAGTCTAAAAATTAACGATTAGAAAAGTGATTTGTTTTTCGAATTATACCCAAATTATAAATTCTGTTGCACTAAAATATTTAGTATATTATATTACCGAAAAAAATATAATAATTTAAGTATATATAAGCTTAGAAAAAAATGATTTATCAATGGTTTTTAAAATTGTGTTTTTTACCAATAATGCATTTACATATAATAATGGATGGAACTCAGGTATTTTATATGATTTTTAATTATAATTATGAAAGTCGTTAAGGATTCGTTTATTATAATTAAATCTATTAAGTAATACATCCTATTATTTTAATTATTGCAAGAAAACATTAACTTGCTAGATTCTAATTTTTTGTCATAAGGCACAATTATGTATTTAGATAGGTAAGAAAAAATGAGTAGAATTAGTCTTGAGAAGGGGTTTTTGGCCGCTAACACGAAGGGGCCCTAAATTTACATTAAATGTTGCAAATATGCCTCATTTTGGAAAAACTGATTTTTGTATGCTATTCACCTAGATGGTATCATAAACTAACAAAAAAAATCGTAGGCAAAGTTAATACTCGTAGGTACTGCAATTATTGGGTGCATTCAATTGTTGGTACGATAGCCAATCTAAGATATATTAATATCGGGTATGGTTTGTTTCGTTTTTCTCATATCGTTTTTGTATTATTTCGTTTTAGTCGTTTCGCATTTCGTTTATTCAGTAGTTTAATCAAGATGTTTTTCAATTACTTTGTTTTCATTTGTTTTGAAAAAAAAATTATTAGGTATTTGACTTTGTTCGTTTTAAGTTTAGTCCGCCTTATAGTTATTATTTAGTTTTTCAATTATTTCATTTTTTGTTCATTTCGATTTCGATTACTTTCGAGTGTCGTTATTATTTTTTTTTTTTGATGTAAGAATTAAGGTTCACACGAACAGTGCGTAAGGGGGGCATGTTGCCCCGCTGCAACAATCCTACTTGGGCCAATTATAGGATTTGGGGTAGAGTCGTGTTTGGGTGTATTCAAAGTTTTTTTGTGTAACATTTATCAAAATACAAATCGGGTTAAGCGGGATTTAAAAAAGTGAGATTATAATAATCCGAGATTTTGAATATTTTATTTAAATAAACTAATTCCCTCATTATAAAAACACTTAACAAAACATAAACAAAAAATAAATTTACATAAATTCTAATAAATTTTTATATTAGACGCCCATGACAAAAGATTCTAATAACAAACAAAATGCGAAATAAACCTTTGTCGAAATAACCTTGACCTAAATAACTCATTACACTTTTAACGGAAATGCAAAACGAGTAAAAAGAGAAAGAAAGAAATGCGAATGATCGTAGGGCAAAATGTTTTCCAATCATTTAGTGATACAAAAACGAAGTTATTATAAACGAAGTAAACAAAAATCGTTAGGGTTCACGATTTTTAAACATTCCCCCCCTCTATGGTTCTGCTCACAAAAATTATAATTTTGATGAGAGTATTTTGGTAATAATCCTTCCTTAATTCACTTTCTGCGCGTTTTAGATTAACTGGGAGAATGCCCAGATGAAACCTGGTTTTGATTCAATCACTTTCAATTTTCTCAATGGATTTTGATATTGTGTAATTTGGGTCTGGACTCGTCCACTGATCGACAAGTTTTGGACGAACCGCCAACAACTTGTCAGATTCTGTGTGTGCTGTGGGTGTGCAGAGAGCACTTTCGTTGAAGTTCGAAAGCGACGGCACAACACCATTGGTTATTGACGTCGATATACTGAACTCTTCGAAGTGTTATTGGTTGAGAGGTAGAATGCGTGTGTGTATGAGTGCGGGACAGAGTCGAGACAAAGAGCTAGGCTTGAAGTGGTAGACACTTCTTGGTTAGCTATCACCCTGTACAGTAGTATTTTGATCTTGAGAAAGTTTGTGGAGATTGAATTAAAAACAAATTTGAGTTTTCTTTGTTGGTCGAGGAAACGTGGAAAAAGGAAGAAAATTCAGGTAGTGAGTTGGGGAAGAATTTTTTCCTTTGGAAAAAAAGAAAACTGAAAAATATCGTCAGTTCGAGACGATCTAAAACTGAGGAGACATAGGAGGAGGAAATTCCTTTTGGAAAGATAAGTAGCCATATTTGTTTTGTTTCGTAGTTTTTTTAAGTCTGGTATTGTGCAAATATTTTCTGTGTGGCCCCTTTTAATTCGTTAATTTCTAGAGTATTATCTGGCACGCGACCTTTTAGTTTCAACCCTATATTGGGAATTTTCGAGAAAATTCAATTAGCGTTCCAACCTCGGGTACGTTGACTTTGAAAAGTTATTAAACGGTCCCTCCGACCCGCTAATAAAGTTCATTTATATTGAAGATTTTAATGACTTAAAGTCCAAAATGCGTGTCGCCCAGGCACGATAGTTGGGCTCGTCAGTTAGATGCTATCGTACCCTTCTAAGACGCAATGCTTTCCGGTCGATGATTACCGACTCTTATAAAATTTGCAGCATTTACACACTGCAAATTGTATTATCTAGGGGAATTTGGTTAAATTCGTGCACCTAAATGTATGTTATGCCCGTGGTCTGGCCAGTAATAATTTTAAAGAAAACGCAAATAAAAATTTAATATTATTTTTGTTTTTGTAGACTGTATGGGTTAAAGCCAAATTGAAGAGTTTAATGACCTGTAGTCCAAAATGCGTTTCGCCCAAGCACGATAGTTGGGCTTGTCAGTTAGATGCTATCGTACCCTTCTAAGACGCAATAGGTGCACGAATTTAACCAAATTCCCCTAAATAATATAATTTGCAGTCTGACAGACTGACTGACTGACAGACTGACAGACTGACAGACTGACAGACTGACAGACTGACAGACTGACAGACTGACAGACTGACAGACTGACAGACTGACAGACTGACAGACTGACAGACTGACAGACTGACAGACTGACAGACTGACAGACTGACAGACTGACAGACTGACAGACTGACAGACTGACAGACTGACAGACTGACAGACTGACAGACTGACAGACTGACAGACTGACAGACTGACAGACTGACAGACTGACAGACTGACAGACTGACAGACTGACAGACTGACAGACTGACAGACTGACAGACTGACAGACTGACAGAATGACAGACTGACAGACTGACAGACTGACAGACTGACAGACTGACAGACTGACAGACTGACTGACTGACAGACTGACAGACTGACAGACTGACAGACTGACAGACTGACAGACTGACAGACTGACAGACTGACAGACTGACAGACTGACAGACTGACAGACTGACAGACTGACAGACTGACAGACTGACTGACTGACAGACAGACATTTTTTGTCGATCAATTTTTTAGGCTTCTCTATGATCGTAATGTCATATTTGATCGTTAGAATTTTTTTTTTTACGAATGCATAACTTGCCTTATACCCTTTAATATGCATTATAGTACCTGAAAACCAACATTAGATAGGTTATGTTTATTTGAGTATCGGACAGCTTCAGATTTATTTTTTGGCAGCAGCTGTTTTGTTATCAGCTGTGTTCTCAAATCGGATTACAACAACACCAACCTATCCGGATAGCTATGGGTCGATTTTTGAATACATCCATTTTTTTCTTTTAGGGTGGTGGAGCCAGTGGTCGGCCGCTTAACCTTTTTTTTACGTTTGACTGTCCTTTAAAATTCAGTTGTTCGAATTTTGATATAAAATTTAGTTTATCTGATTTCTTGGAATGTCTAAATTTCGAAATTCTTGTTTTTTTCTGTCAATTTGCCATAAAAAACGAATTATTTAAAAAAAATGAAATGAAAGTGTGATTCTTATGAAGTCGGCCCCCAAAACTCCAGAGGTCGGCCACATGAGTTTCTAGTAGTCTAGTAGTTTTCATATTAAATATGTGTATTTAGTATCCAGAAATGATTTTAATATTTAATATAAACAGTTTAGTTAAATTAAAAATTGTGATGGTAAGATTTAATTTGTTCTAAGAACGCCATTTCATATTAGGTACAAAGCCATAGACTTTTTTTTACAAAAGTTACATAATAGGAAAAAAATACATTTAATTTATATGAAAATGAAAACTAATAATAATAATATTAACTACATGCTTTTAAGACCTATTATCTTTTTCAATGCAACGTGAATTAAACAGCACTATTTAGAATGAGTAAGAAGATAGGAATATATGAAGTTTTTAAGTTTGTTTTACATGTGTAATAAATATTTACATATTCCAGGCAAATGTTACTAAACATTGCTTTAGATAAAACAACAAAAAAGCAACTTATATTTGTATTTATAATTATGAAAAAGTTTGGTTTTCTTAATATGTTTCCATGTTTCTGAAATGTTTTGCCATTTCTATGGTATAGCATATAGTAATGTAAAGTGCTTCTTATGTACCTACATAAAGTGCACGACTGGGTTGCACGTACTTGCTCTTATTTTCGATCACATTATATATGTACAAGATTCTTAACTTAATATATTTTTACAGTCGTTGTTTACTTAATTTTTATATAAAAAATTCTTTTATTTTTTTAAAATATTTTAAATATTTCAAAATTTATTGAATTTTGAAAACACAAATATTTTTTTTCCAAAAATCCAAAATTTTGGAATGCAGAATTCGAATGACCGTTTATGAGAAAAATGAAAATAAGAAAAAATGGGTGTATGGCAGGTACCGTCTATAACAAATATGTAAACAAATTTTGATAGCAAAATGTAGAATATGCCTATAATAGTACACAGATTTTTTTGTGTCAAAATGTTTAAGGGCCTTTTTGAGATAATTAAGATGGTAGAAACAATTGTATGGCAAGTTCCGTTATCTTGAGGGTTAAAAAACGATTCAAATGTCTATTTGATACAATCCTCTAAAACGCTTACATATTTACCAAGTTTTCAAGAAAATCACCTATGTACATACAATCTAATATCCAAACATACATATATGCTAGAAAACCTACACATCATCATATTGCAGATACCAACTTCATTTGTAAGGATCTAAACATACATACATAATGCGCGTATACAATATACATATTATGATACCGTCTTGACCTTAAACATCTTAATTTTGCTTTAATTTAATTGACATATTTGTAGGTAGCTATATAACTTTAAAACCTCTTTCACCTTTTCTGATGCATTTATTGACATACTTAAGACAACACTTTTTTTAGAGGATGGTTGGGGCAACAACTAATTAAAATTTTTCATCACCTCTTGCATTTAGAATGTCCAAATATGAATAAAAATAGAATGAATTTGGTTTTTTAACCCCTCTAATATATATATTGTAAGACTCATTCTTATTAGTGTAATACCATATAGCCCAAATTTTACCTCAATTTTAAGACCTTAACCTTAAGATAAAACCACTAGAATTGAAAATATAAGCTCATAACAGCCACCACATCATGTCTCTTTAATGATTTCTCAAATATAACTGTTCTTCTACACTGAACATCGGTGATAGGATTCGAATTAAGCAGGCAAGTTTTAATGTTTTTCTTCAATTTTTAAATTAAGGTTGCGAAGAGTGTATAGCTAATGGAGTAATGTTTGATACATCAAAATAATCGTCATATTGTCTACTTATTAAATAAAGAAAAACGAAATTTATTCATGAAACCAGTCAAAAGTGATTGGCTAATCTGTGTAATCTTCTCAATATTACAGTTTTCTTACCGTTAAGGACATTCTAAGAATACAATTTTTTTTACCAAACATTCAAGTCATTATACTCTATCATAAAAATTTCAGATTTCTAGCTCCACTTCTTAAAAAGATAAAATTCTTCTAGTTGCTATTTGTGATATAAGGGATATTTTTAATTGATCCATGTGGCAAGACCACTTGTATGTGTTGTTTATAGTAAGGCCCAGTATTGTTCGTGTAATTATGACGCTGCCTGGGGTGTTGGTACCAAGGCTAGTGCGAAGTCTTTGGAGCTTCTTATTTTACGGCAGATGTGCAGTTGAGTTGATGATAGTAATGTTTGTGTTAAAGGCTATTAGGAAAAGTATTACTGATACCGGAGATCCCTGTGGGATTTCATTATCGAGTAACTAGATTGTGGAATATTCATTGTTAACTTCGGTTAGCAGTTGCCACTTTTTTAATTATTATAATAGTGTGTGTGCCAATCCTTTCGGATGCTCTTTCAAAGTCTAAGGAAATGATAGAACCGTGTTTTCGAGTTGATAGTATGTTCGATATAGTGTAGCCTACGTGAATAAAGTATCCATTGTACCCTTATTTGGTGTAAAGCCAAATTGGGCTTTATTAACAAACCGTATTACTTTTTTTTCGAAATATTTGCTGAGCTAAGGTAATAGAGATATAGAGCGGTACCTTTCTAAGTTAGGTATGGTTATTTTTTTGGGTTCTTTGGCTTAGCCGCTGTTTTCCATTGCTGAGGATGGATGGCACATGAAATAAAATGCACGACTGGATCGCTCGTACTTGCTCTTATGTTCGATCATATCTTAAGCGGACAATTTGTAGTAAAAACAAATCCATATATTTTTTATCTTTTTTACTTGCGATATAGGTACTATAGGCAAGTTTTACATTAGGAAAAAAATCGAACTCGAGTTATTAATCAAACTTGACAATACGATGATAAAGACCACCAAAAAAGTGGGTCCCGCAATTCCGTCTGTCTGTCTGTACAACGCTCTACAGCCTAAACGGCGAAAGCGGTTTTACTCAAACTTGGTATTTAAGCGTTTTAGGTGAAAATAGATTTTCGAATCCTTTTGTTTTTGGGTCAAAAATTAACTGTACCTGCCATATTTTTTCTAACATTTCAATTATCTCGAAAACGGCTGTAACGATTTTGATTTAAAAAAAGTGAATGCACTATCTTCGGTATACTCTGCATTGTGGTAATTGTTTTTTGTAAATATTTTGTTATTAACGGTACCTGCCATGCAAACATTTTTTTTTATTTGAACTTTCTCATAAACGGCTTGACGCATTTAGATCAAAATTTTTATATAGGAGGCTCTTCAAATTATAAATAATACTGTATACCAAAATGTTCGTAAAACTATTTTTTTTTTGATTTTTGAAAAAAAAATATTTTTCTCTTTTAAATTTAATATTTCGAAAACAGGTGGATGATTTTTTTTTAATTTTGTTTTTAAGTTAATATTATTTAACATTTTAAATTCACACACCAATTTTTTTAGAAAAAATTTTTTTTTTTAAATTGTATATAAAAAATTAAGTAAAAACGACTTGAAAATAAATTTAGATTCTTAATAGAAACCTTTTGCATATGACATAAGAGCAAGTTCATGCGATCCAGTCGTGAATTTCACTAACTTAATTTTTGCATTAAAAATTGAAAATAATTTTTAGTACGACAATTTAAGTATTAAATAATATAAATTTTCAAAATACCGAATTTTCCAACAAAAACAATATTTTTGGAAAATTTTGTTATGCAATACTATTAAGAATTTGAATATCCTTCTATATAAAAATTTGATCGAAATCCGTCGAGCAGCTTATGAGAAAATCGAAAATTAAAAAAAAATCGTTGTAGTATGTACCGTTAATAACAAAAATTGTAAGCAAAATTTTGAACCGGAATGTAGACTATACTTAAAGTAGCGCACACACTTTTTTATAAAAATTATTAGAACCGTTTTGGAGATAATAAAGATAGTACAAAAATTTGGGTGGTATATTCCGTTATTTGGGACTAAAACAATGATTCAAAAATCTGTTTGAGACGATTGCCTAAAGCGCTTAAGTACCAAGTTTGAAGAACATTGCTTCAGCCGTTTAGGTTGTAGATCAATCTACAGACAGACAGGCAGAGAGATAGACAAAGGAGAGATGGAATTGCGGGACCCAATTGTTTGGTGTTCTCCACCATCATAATGTCAAGTTTGATTTAAATCTCGAGTTCGATTGTTTTTTTTCAAATGCAAAACTTGCTCCATGGTATAAGTATACTTATATTGCAAGTAATGCAATGTTATTGAAAGCTGGGATATCGTAGGGTTAGGGTATGATATTCGGTCATAAAACGGAGTTGAGCCCTTCAAGTTGTTCGCTGTGAAGTGGAGTTATGAGATAGTTATTTGGCGTTTCAATTTTCCTACTGCTCCTGCATGGGGTTGGAAGATCTTGGAAGGAATTTTCTATCTGCAGTGTATGTGTAAGAACGCCAAAACTAAGGCTGTGAAAACCTAAAAATAAATATCAACCCAGCAACCCTGCACCGTGGACGTACCATTAGATTATAGAGACACATGCGGGACCTATTTCTAGTCAAATTACTCAAAGAATGTAAACTTCACCCTGGATTGCTACAGGCGAAACGAGAAATAACAAATTCCTGTCAAGATCTCCTTGCCTCTTATGATCGATGGGATATCAGTAAAATATTTTTTTTACTTTTTACGCATAATTTTGAAATGTGGGAGAGAAGCTAGGTAGGTTCCTATTTTTGTAACCAGGGATGTAAAGTAAACTCATTTTAATTAAAATTTTAGATTTATGAAGCTGAAATTATTTAAGGTTTTCATAAAAAGTATAAGTATAGATGCTTTTATATAGTACATATGTTTTTATATGAAATCCGACAAAATACTACGTGTTCTTCTGAGACATTGTATTTATATTAACACTAATTAATTTTAATTGGAGTCAATATTTTCTTGTGCAAAATTACTGTATTTGCTTAAATATAAAATTTTAATCGCTCTTCTGACTATATCACCCAGTATGTCATTATGCACAGCTTGGTTGTAGATCCAAAAATGCAGTTTTTCAATAAAACTCAAATCTTAAATGTTGTGTTAAAAAGAACGAAACAATAAATATTTTCTGCAACGAATTTCATTTTAAGACAGACAATTTTTAGTATGTAGCTTTAATTATTTGAACGATTTTTCGTTAATCTTACCTCCACATAATTTACTGTTTATGTTTGAAAATATAATGAATTCCATCATTTCCACTCTTATTTTTATTTCTAGGCTATCGGATCTCATGGAGAGGGACAAGTATAATTTGGCCAATCTTGAAGTTCTGGACAGTGGCAAAACTTTTGATGCAGCTGTCTTTGATATTGACTGTTCAATCAACACTTTAAAATACTATGCAGGATGGACGGATAAATTTTTTGGTGATACCATACCAGTAGCTAGTTTTATATCCATGACCAAAAAGGAGCCTATTGGTGTTGTTGGACAGATCATCCCCTGGAATTACCCACTCCTTATGCTGGCATGGAAATGGGGTCCTGCATTGGCCGCTGGATGTACGATAGTCTTGAAGCCAGCCGAACAAACGCCTCTCTCTGCATTGTATATGGGGGCTTTGGTAAAGGAAGTTGGATTTCCACCCGGCGTGATTAATATTATAACTGGTTATGGGCCCTCAGCTGGCGCTGCTATATCTTTGCATAAAGATATTCAAAAAGTAGCATTTACTGGATCCGTTGAAGTGGGCCGAATCATAATGCAATCAGCAGCTAAGTCAAACTTAAAGAAAGTTTCACTTGAATTAGGCGGAAAAAGTCCATTGGTTATTTTCGACGATGTTGACAGTAATATATGAATAACAAATTTAATTGAATTAGTTTCTAACTTCTGTATATATTTTTTTTAAAGTTGATTATGCAGTTGAAGTCGCACATAATGCTATTTTTGATAATCATGGACAAAACTGCTGTGCTGGTAGTCGAACATTTGTCCATGAGAAAATATATGAAAAATTCGTTGACAAGGCCGTGCTAAAGGCAAAATGCCGAAGAGTTGGAAATCCTTTTGAAAAAGGTGTCCTCCAAGGTCCTCAGATAGACGAAAAAATGTTTACCAAAGTCCTCAATTATATTGAAAGTGGCAAAAACGAAGGTGCCAAACTTGAATGTGGTGGAAAACGTTCAGGAGATCTTGGATTTTTCATTGAACCAACTGTATTTTCAGATGTCACAGATAACATGAAAATAGCGCAAGAAGAGGTAATTACTTTCTATCAAATTAGGGCAAATGGGTGGATTAAAGTAAAAAGCTGAAAAGCAAAGAAAAAGTAAGAAATACTGCTCGAGGAGGGGTATACGTAGGCGACCATCTAGTCAGATGTAGGGCATAGCTTAACCCTCTTCTAGCATATAATATATCGATGAACATTAGGACTTAGCCATCACCTGGCTACACGGATAATGACTGTGCATGCTCATCTTCGACTGCCCTAACATTAGATTACTATTATTATTTTTACAAATGCAAGAAAATACGATACAATTTTAGAATCATACAATAGATGCATTCTTGTATGCAGGGTGTCCGGTAAGCAATAGATAATCCTGAAATGGAGTATGGTATAGACAACCTTATGACTGCTCTGAAACCGGAAAAAGGGGTACTCAAAATATGTGCACTTTTTCATTCAGTTTATTTTTTATTGAATAAATAATAATAATAATAAATAAAGTGGGTTATATGCTGTTTCAGGATTATTCATTGTTTACCGCATACCCTGTGGATAGAAAACTACTCATATGCGGATGAAACCGAAATTCTTGTACAGGAATCCTTTAATAAGTGCATTTCCACTTATTGAAAATTCAGCTTATTTAAGTGCTTAGATGCAATTACAAGGTGGCATACGAATCGTGGTACAAAAATAAAACGTAATAACTTTTTCAGTGTGAGCACTCGGCATATTTTTTTTTATTTTATAGGCTACTATTTAGATTTATCAAAATGAATGTTTGGGATACTGAAAAAAGGATTTGGATAGTGCAGCGATACCATTCTTTGCAGTCCGTTATTTCCGTCCAAAGGGAATTTAGGCTGGAGTTTGGCGGTACTCCCCCGAGTAGATGGACCATTGTGAGGCTGGTGATCATGTTTGCCGAATTTGGAAGCATCGAACGAAGACCGTATCATCGAGATCCCAATGTTCGGGTTCAGGATACAATTGTGGCTGTTGCATCGGCAATACAGGCAAATCCAAGTGTTTCGACTCGAAACTTATCGGGTCAAATTGGAGTTAGCAGACGGTCATTACAACGGATACTTTATGATGACTTAAACTTGTTTGATGTTGAAGGAGTTTTTTTACCGCCGAAGACGTATCCCTTTCAGAAGGATTTGGTTTCAATAAGATGGAGCAAGTGCACACGTAGCCACACAAGTTATGGCGGAGCTACAAAGAAAATTCCCAACAAATTGATATCCAGAAACTGCACTTTCCGCTGGCCCCCAAGGTCACCTGACCTGACTACATCAGACTTTTTTATGAGATTATGTCAAGCAGGGAGTGTACAAAGCGAAACCGAGGAATTTCACTGAATTGAAGCAGTCCATTAAGACAATAGTTGAGGCGATCCCAATTTCAACCCTTCAGACCGCAATGAACAATTTTCTGATCAGGTGCTGCATATGCATGGATGAGTGTGGAGGTCATTTGCGGTCTATCATCTTTAAAAACCATTAGTTATTTAAAATAAAATTTAATTTTTAATCCAATAAAAAAAATAAATGAAATACAAAAAAAGTATACTTTAACTTTAAATAAATCCGCTAACTTTAAACAGAGCAAAACACTTCTTTATCTTTCTCCAACTATATTTTATCCATTTGACGTTTGACGTTTCATAACAAAAAATGAAAGAAAAACGTTTTCTGGAGAAGAAGATAATATTTTTGAAGATTTTGAGCTTTGCCAAAAATATATAAATTTCAAGCAATTCCGAATCGAAGAATTTGACAGACCCAATACAATTTAAAATTATTGTTTAAGAGTACCTTCCCCGGTTCATACTGATAGTGTGGTTTCTTATAACTCAATAATTTCGCTTTGAGACCGAGTTCTTGGTAAATTATCTTCGCAACATCGTTGTGCCTTTTGAAGTATTCGTAGTTCGCCAACATTGAGCATCGATTCACAACATGTTCAATTGATTATATGGCTTGGTGACATCGGCTGCACATACTATCAATATCCTCATGAACAGAATTGCCCGCCTGATAATTTGGTACCTAACATTGATGTTTTGACACTCAATAAGTGTTGCCTTAATTTTTCGATTTGTATATAGTGCATTGTGCTGCATGTTAGTTAGTCTGTTATTCCTTGCCCCCTTTCCCTTCATCTCTAGGTAAGGTTGTTCTGTCAATCGCAGATTTCGGGTGATGTATTCTATGTGACACCATAACCACACTTAACTGTCTCGCAATTTGGTCCCGATCAGTTTGGTTCCACTTGATTAATCTAAAGGATTATATAATGAACGGGTATCGTGTAGGTGTTAATTGCTCTAGCTTAGTTACCGCTGTTCAATTTTGTTTTGCATAGCTGTTTTACTCGATCTAGGATTTGTTTTTAAGTTCATATTTCATTGTGGTATGTTCTATAGCACGGATTCCTTTGACTCCAAGATATTTATAATGTTCATTTCCTCCTAGCGTTTCAAAAGTCCCATCTTCAAAGATTAGTGCTTCACTTCTCTCTATTCTTCCACGAACCATTTCTACCGCCTTACACTTTTCAAATCCAAAGCTCATTTTAATGTCAGAACTAAAATTTTTCACAGCATCTAAGAGATTCTGATGATGTCGCCTGGATCGTACAAACAATTTCAAGTCATCAATGTAAAGATGAGTGATACTCATTTGTCACTCCATTCGATATCCATTCGATGATGGAATTTGGACTCATTCCTTCGAATTATATTAGAGCCGTCTGGAAATAGTCGATAGCCATTTGAAATAAAACATCTCCAGATACTTATGAAGCTCTATAGTTATTTAAATCCTGTTCAGCTTGGTTTTGTATTTCTTCGATTATCTGATCCGCCTCAGATAATCTATTTATGAGACTAAGGCCCGTTTGCTGATACGCATCATAAATATTTATTTGCAACTTAAAACGCTTATGTGCTACTTTTTCCTCTGCGTAAACTGTCACAAAAGTAGAAATTAAATGATTAAGTTATGTATCAGCAAATGGGCGTAAGTCTTTGTCTTGGCCTCAGCTAATGCAAAATTTCCTGCTTAATATCAGCCAGTTGCAAGCTTGCCAAAAGTAGTCTTCTGCTAATTGCTCGGCATCTGCCCGCACCATTTTGGTCAGTTAGTCGTCTGCTGAGTTCTGGTCTCTGGATATAAGGCAATACAATATGTCTCACTCTGTATCCAGCGGGATAACTTCAGCACTTCGTTGCTCTGTGTCTGTAGTGACATCGCATGCTGTCTTTATTCATATCTAATAACAATGTTATGCATTGTCTTTGTCTCCCAACTTCTGTGGTTTTATATATTAATTTATTTGCAGCATACAGCTGACTCCAACACAGCTGTAGCTCCAGAGTCAGCCCGGGCGCCCTCGGATGGCGGCATTTCAATTGTTCTGTTTCTTAATGTTCTCTCCATATTTTGGGTTTGGTTTAGTGCTTGGCTGGCTTCTTTCGCAGTCCAATAACTAATGAATTCCAGAAGTGTGGATTCTCTTTGTCTACTACTTCGAACTGACGTAAAAACAAACAAATAAGCAAAGTCATAATGATCATTTGCATGCGAGCATTGTTATTAAAAATTACATTTCATTTATAACACTCGATGAAAAAATGAAACCAAAAACAATTTATATTATTGGAGCGTTTTATCAGAGATTCAGCTGGCAAAATTAATTAATTATATCCAGTTTTTTTTTGTTATTTGTATTTGTAAATATATTATTAATTAATCAGCAGATCATTATATCAATTGGTAAATAAATATATAAATATAATTACAAAACTTAAACTTACTAGTATCTCAAACCATTAAACGATGACAGTTCAGAGATCATCCGCATGACTGCTCTTTAAGAATTATGTATGTACATATTTTTTTTGGAAATCTAATATAGGGGTCCAGTGGGATGGATACATGTATATTATGTAAATTGTATGGACCAATAAAACAAACTTAAATCATTTTTTTTTCACAATAGATTTTCGGACCAGTTCAATCCATATTCAAATTCAGTTCAATTGATGAAGTAGTTGAAAGAGCTAATGATACATCGTATGGACTTGCTGCTGGAGTCGTAACAAATGATATCAATAAGGCAATTCTTTTTGCGAATAGTGTGGATGCTGGATCTGTTTGGATCAATTGCTACGATGCTGTTCTTCCTCAAACACCGTTTGGTGGATTCAAGCAATCTGGATTTGGTCGAGAATTGGGAAAAGATGGGCTTGATAATTACTTGGAGAATAAAACAATAACAATAAAAATGCTCTAACCATTGATATTTGAAATAAAACCGGCATTTATTTTTTGTATTTCTTGTTTTTAAATTCATATCTACATAGGTATACATGTAGAAGGCACCTGTACCAACACATTTATTCCCTGAATTCAATTTAAGTTCAATCAAAGCAGAAATTCAAGGTTAACATATATTTCGCTTACAATTTTTTCCCAAGAGGCAACGCTATCTAAGTTTATTTTTCGACCGGTAGGCACAACAAAGCGAAATTCAAACTTTTGTTCATAACTGGTGCATTCCGAAATGTCCACTTAATATTTCCCAGACAAATAATATTTTATTTACTAATTTACTTGTAATAAGTTTGGTGTTTTTCAAATATAGAATAAAGATTCTGTTTATATTTTTGTGAATGCGGACTGGCATGCTTGCATTTGCTCGGCTTGAGCTCGCCGGAAACGGTGTCGGATCTTGTCCACAAACACAAAGAGGAAACCTATCACGTAAAACATAAATCAAGCCATAAAAAAATTAAAAATAGTTTCAAGAACCGAGAGATTGACTCAGACGGACATTACCACTAGAGGACGCCGTGATTTTGTTCGGCCTGCCCTGCCCCACCCTACCATAGGAGTCGTCGGTCGATGTTTGCCGCCCCCATTGACTTTTAAACTCACCGTGTCCTCAGCTCACTACATCCACCGAATCATGTTGTCACCATCCACATCCCCTAGAAAGAAAGAAACTTATACGGCCATATTTGTATGGGCCGCAACAAAAGACGTTATTTCCACCTTGTTGGCGCGATTTACAATCCAATTTTATTGACAAGCTTTAGATTTGAAAATTATTAAATAGCACATACATAACTTAACTATGAGTATAATCGATTTTGAAATCACAAGCAAAATGATACATAAAAGCCTAGAAGCGAGGAATTGGGTTGGCTGTTTATATTTATTTTATAATTCATTTATATATAATATATTTATCTTATATATATATTTTTTGTATATGTTTAATTTTTTTTTTTTGTATGTATTGATTTATTCCCCAGGAGATTATTAACCCTACCTAAATTGAGCTCAACTTTGTGGAGAATCTAACCCGATGTCTTTTCCTTTCTATTCGCGCAAAAACAAACTTTAATTAATATTCCTCAGAACCAAGATATTACTTTACAAATATCATTAGATATGGAAATGGAATTAATACTAATAAAAATACTTAAGCAAGGTATCGCAGCAACGAACAAAAAAATGACAATTAAATTTAAGATCCGGAACTTTAAATTTACTGGCACCTTTTTTTTTTTATTTTTCTTTTTTTAGATCGAATAATTGTCGTAAGCGTACCACTGTAGGGTTTGATACCATCGAGCTCTTCATATAAAAAAAAAGGGGAGGCGATCACGACCTCTATGATGACCGTCGTTGATCGCCAATCCGTCTTCAAACCTGCCACATACGTATTCATTATATCGGTACATGACAAAAATTAAACTGAATAAACTCACCAATATACAAATTTCCTTTTTGTAAAAAAATTTATTTGACCGACTTAGCGGTTCGCCACTTGTTTCGTACAGTTCTATGTCGCTGTATACGATGAACAATTTAAAAAAAGGTACAAAAAAAATCACACACCTTCACATAAAATTTCTTGTTTTATTACCTTGAATTTATACTTTGTTTGATTTATATTTAACTATTATTATTTTAACAACTAAATTATTTTTAGGTAAAATAGTTTAAATTAATTCATTCATAATTTTGAGTGCATCTTGCAACAAAAAAAAATGTAAAGTATCAAAACTTCCCAATTGTATTTGATTCGTTATTCGAATTCAAATTTGAGTTGGGGTTTTTTTTTCTGCGCGGAAATCGTTCTGGCTTTGGCTATGGCTTTAATCTTTCTCCTCTTGGGTTTCGTTTTAAAGGTATAATAGACCTATAAAAGCTAAATCTGGCGAATTCGCCCATCATCCCATTCAACGGCTTAATCGTTTTATTTAAAAACGCCAAACAGGAAACTCCTGCTACATTTAATACCCACTTCGTACCCCTCTTTCGGAGTATTCATGTAGACCGAAGCATTATAGTGAATAAAACCACTAGATCTGAAACCTCATATCATGTTCCCGACGGCCATGATTGATTTCTGCTTCGAGACTCGATATATTGCAAAAGAACAACAAATTGGAGCTGTCAATGAGCCCAGACAGATACTACGTTTATATGGAGAATTGAATCGGTATTGAATCAGGATTTAGGTCTTTGTATACTTGAATCGGATTAAAATAGGATTACTCGATCCGATCCCACTAGAAGAGCTGAATCGAATTGAAAATGTAATTATATACCTGAATCGAGGAATTGAAGAATCGAATTCACATCTGATTCTTGGTGTGTGTGTGCACCAATAGTGTTTTTTTGTGTTCAGTGGGTTTCCGGTTTCTTTGTATTTTTTCTGTTGCATGTTTTGTTGTTTATTCTGTAAACTCAAATTGTCACTTCGATTCCATTTTAATTCAATCTACCGATCCCACGAGGCCATATACCTGAATCGAAATCTCAATTCGATTCGATTCGTTTCCTCAATTCACTCATATAAACGGGGTAAGAAAAGGAAACAAAATAGAAGCATTTGTACTCAGTAAATAATGTTGTTTTTCCAAATAAACCCAATTTCCTCTTAATATGGATTTAGAATTTGTCCATAACCGAATAATAATAATTGTTGAAAGCATTAAAGAAATATGTATCGACAAGAAACAGATTTTATTAAATACATTTCTTATTAAAAAGAAACGTTATCGAACGCTTCTTAACTACGGTACAATTATTTATGAAAAAGAAGGAAGCTATAATTCCAAACAAAAAGATAAGCAATTATTCCTGTAAGTGACATACTTGCATTCGAACATTCTTCTAACAATCGTCCAACTGCTACATCTGAACAATGCAATTCACTGTAGGAGCGATCATCAGTATCGTCATCACCAACAACTATCCGAGAGTTATCGTCTTCTCTATCAGCTTCAGTGACGAAATCGATCAGCTACAACAAACCTCTAAAAGAATGCCTTACTACACATTATGCCAAACGTGTAATAAAATCTCAAGATTGCAATCGATGGCAAAAACAAACCGTCATACTACACAGCTATAATTTCAGAGTTATAAATGATTGGTATGGTGCATTGCAGAAAATTCTCAGTGTCAAAATCGTTTGCGTAATATCTTGGTATTTATAAATCCGTTTGGTGGCCAAAGGCGAGGTCTAGAATCTTACGAGAAATATATGCAAACAAATATTTGAATTAGCTAAAATCGATGACAGTTGCATCATATCGCAGAGAGCCAATCAGATTCACTATATTGTGATGACGACGAATTCTGATCAATATGATCCGATCTGCTGTGTTGTTGGTGATGGGACTTTTGCCGAAGTTGATAATGGTCTTTTATTTCGAATTATGAAAGATTTGGATCTAGATGCCCAAAAGCCGAAGTATATACCAAAACCGAAAATACCGGTTGTTGTGATACCTGCTGGCAATACGGATACAGTTGCTTTTAGTAAATATGGTGCTGGGACAGAAGCGAGGTCTTTACATTTGCAGTGTTCAAAATCCAAATGGTCTTATTCGATTTTGTGCAAGTGTGATGTCATATTTAGGTGATATTGCATTACAAAGTGAGAAATGTAGATGGATGGGAACGAAACGCTATGAGTGTGCAGGATTTAAAAGCATCCTGATGAACACTAGCTATCCAACTGAAATAAGAATTCTTTTATCAAATTCCGATACTGAACATACGAAATCAGATCAAGATTTATACCAATCGATGGCTGGAAGCAATCTAGAACTAGATTATACAAAATGCTTTGTTAATTGCCAACGGTGCTCCAGTTCAAGCTTTTTAGCCAATGAAGTGTACAAAGTACATGAATTAACTCCTGATCTAGAGGACAAATATGCAACGCACTCAAAGTGCAATAATTACAAATCGTCAAATATAGAAGAAAATGTTGTTCAGCGAACGATGATAAAAATTAGTAGGTCTAACGCAGAAATGTGAGGGTGTAATGATTAACCCGGATCCTACATACATTTCAGGTACTAGGTGTCCGCAACATACCACACAAATTTTGATGTGTTATGTCTTACGTGGGGAGAGTACGATAACTCAGGCGCAAAAAAATAAAAATGGATTCTTGTAGAACAGTTAGTTACAAGTAATTCTTAATATTGGACGGGTGGTCTATCTCCCACCGTTTAGGCGGGAGGTGCAATTTCCTAAAAAATGACTTAAAAGGAAACAAAAATATTAAAAAACAACGGCAACACTTACAATAGAAAAAATATAGGTTTTCTGAAAGTCAGAAACCTGGTCTTTTATATTTTGTTTAATATAGTCATTTGTGTTAAGAGTTTTTGAAAAAAATACTTTCAAACTCAAAATTTAATAAACAATTTTTTTAATGTTACTATTTTTTATTCAAAATTGTGAAACAAATTACTGAATTGGACTTAATTATTTATTGTTCCTATAAATTCTTAATCGAACACTGAAAACTAGATGGTTTTAGGTCTTCTAATTTATAAGAAAATTGATCATTTAGCGTTATCCAGAATGCACCGCGAGGAGGTAAACTTTCATTGCATTCCACGTCTGAGTCAGCCAGTTCTTGTGTAGTCGGTGCCTGTGTGAGTCAGTCAGCCAATTTGTTAAGTCCGTGTTCTTAAAAGTCTTAAAAATGTATGTCAGTTTCATCAATGAAGTCATCATCAATAGTCTCGTTTCTGTGGTGTTCGTAGAGTTCATTCAGTTCGTCGTTGATGGTCAGAAGTCTGGGTTGTTTTGGAGGAATTGCATCCTATAAATTTCCACTTTGAACATTGGGTGGATCAAAGTCTTTTAGGTGTAATCCCACACTTTCATCTCCATTGATTGTATGTGGATATACCTTTTTAATGTCTAATAAATTGCATGATTTGAAAGCCCAAATCTTTCTTGTATTCTCTCTCAAGACAGTATTTTCGGTAGAAAAAAAGGGAATGGCCAACAATGCCAAACATATCGAGAAACATGTCAACTATTGGGTTTGCTGGAGAACGATTCTCATTGGGATTTAACACTTGCGGATTCAGTTGTTTCATCAAATGCGTACCAAATACGAACGCTGTTCGCAGTTATCATCACCACATGTTTTCCTTCACAACCAATTCAGTTGTGGAACAAATACAAAGACGACATATGTGAAGATATCTTGCATCGCTTGCGCATTCAAACGAATAATCCTGACATCCAAATAACCGATGAAATTTACAATGAAGGATTGATTCTGATTGAGGATCAATGCTTGACTATTGCAAACAAGCTACTGATTGAAGTAGGAATGATTGCGCCAAATCGATCGATGCACGATGCATTCAACCAAGTATTAAATCGAGAGCTGCAATACAATGTTGATACATTGCAGGAATTCGTTCGAAATAATGTGCCGTTGCTGAATGAACAGCAAAAACAAGTATACGAAACATTAATGCAAGCGGTGGACAATAATACTGGCGATCTATTCTTCCTGGACGCACCTGGAGGAACAGGGAAAACATTTGTCATTTCATTGATTTTGGCCACTATTCGATCAAGATGTGACATAGCTTTGGCGTTAGCATCATCTGGAATTGCTGCGACTCTTCTAGATGGCGGTCGTACATTCTGCACTTAAGTTGCCACTCAATTTAAACACAATTGATACTCCAACATGCAATATTTCCCGATCCAGTGCAATGGGAAAATTGTTGATGCAATGCAAGCTCATTGTTTGGGATGAGTGCACAATGGCACATAAGAAATCACTTGAAGCACTTAACTTCACACTGAAGGATCTTCAGCGAAATAACAACATCTTTGGCGGCTTGATGATATTGTTGACAGGCGATTTCAGGCAGACGTTGCCAGTAATTCCCCGTGGAACGCCTGCAGATGAATTGAATGCTTGCCTGAAGGCATCACCTTTATGGAATAACGTAAAAACATTAACGCTAACCACTAATATGAGAGTTCAACTTCAAAATGATCAAAGTGCTGCACAATTTTCCAAACAATTGTTAGCTGTTGGAAATGGAAAAGTCCCAGTTGATGCGACATCTGGATTAATTACTCTTACCAACGACTTTCGCCGATTTGTAGACTCTCAATTAGCTCTTATTGAAAATGTTTTCCCAAACATTAGTGAGAATTATCAGAATTATGCTTGGTTAAGTCAACGAGCAATTCTTACGCAAAGAATAATGATGTACACGCACTGAATTTCACCATTCGATCAAAAATTGCTGGCGATTTGGTGACATACAAATCCGTTGATTCCATAACAAATCCCGATGATGTAGTAAATTATCCAACGGAGTTTTTGAACTCTCTGGAGTTACCAGGATTTCCACCACATAACTTGCAACTCAAAGTTGGTACAGTTATTATGATATTGCGTAATTTGAATCCACCGCGACTTTGCAACGGTACTCGACTTTCGGTAAAAAGACTTATGCCGAATTTGATTGAGGCAACCATTATTAACGGAAAGTACGCAGGTGAAAATGTATGTATTCCTCGAATACCAATGATTCCGACTGATCTTCCGTTTGACTTCAAACGATTGCAATTTTCAGTTCGCCTTGCGTTCGCAATGACAATTAAGAAGTCGCAAGGCCAATCGCTTAGTGTTTGCGGGATAAATTTAGAAAATCATTGTTTTTCACATGGGCAGTTATACGTTGCATGTTCACGAGTTGGGAAACCATCCTCTTTGTTTGTGTTAACGTCAGACCAAAAAACAAAAAATGTGGTTTACCAAAGAGCACTTCAATGAAACGGATAATTTGCGGACACGTATAACGCTTCGATTCAGTATTTACTTTGGATTCACTTTCATTTACTTAGAGAAGTTCAACTAAATAACACTTCATTTTTGTAATCGAAATTAATTCATTACTGTTGTGAAATGAAATAAAATTTTTCCTTTTCAAATATAAAACAAACAAAAAATTTTTTCTTCATCTTTTAATCACCAAACGAAATGTTACATAAAACGAAGCCATCTGGTGGCGAAACGGAGTTCGCCGGGTTTGCTAGTTATCGTATAATAATTACCGTTTTTTTTTAAATCAATGCTTTTACCCAAACATTGAAATTTTTGTGATCACATGAATTGTTTTGAAATGATTTTCTGTTTTGGTTGTGGGGAATTCGTTCGTTTGTCTTATCTTACTGCAACACAATGCCATCGAATTTTATTGTAGACGCATAATGCTTTTTAGGGGGTGCGAAAACAAAACTTTTTACATATTTTGATTTTCATTTTTAAAGAAGCAAGCATTTATTAAAAAATCGGCGGACGGAAGTGTTTGATTCTTGTAAACTTGTATGCGCATTATGTCAGATGTTGTAGATTCGGATGATGTAGTCCTTCCTGCTGTCGATATTGTAGTTGATGGAAGTGACTGTATGTTGTGACTATAATTCGAAGTTCGAAAGAAGCTGGCGAAGAAACGGCGAGGAATCTACTGAGCACAAAGTTTTGTTTCCTGCAATAAAAAATGAAATAAATTGACAAAATTAAATGAAAACATTTGTATGACATTATTAAATTCTTCTTTACAGAAAAAACTTTCTGCATACAGAACTGTTCTAACTGAGATTTATAGAAACAAAATTCTTCCATTTCGAGAACTTGTGCCATGATCAATGCCTCTGCACTGGTTATGCTAAGAGTGTTTTGTTGCATACTTGACATGGACGGTGTTCCAGATAAACAAGATTGTGGACTTTGAGGCAACGTTCGGTTTTGTACATTTTACCATATTGTTCTTGAAATCTTTAATAAATAATATTAATAATTTAAAGCAAAAATTATAATTGTTGTTATTTTGTGTTTTGTTACATTTATGGACACTCAGCACACTCGTAAGGTTTTTCTGCTGTGTGTACTCTCTGTTGGTGGGTAAGATACATTTTTTAAATAAATTTTTGGCTACAAATATCACAGCCGTACTTTTTATTATCACTATGGATTTTCTTATACATCCACATGCTTCCAAGGTTTAAACATTTGCCACAATTGAGGCACTTCTTCCAGCCGTCCTTTCTCGAGTCATAACGGTGACACTTAATGTGTTTCTTCAAACCACTCTCATTGGCAAATTCACGATCAGATTAATTGCAAAACAACTTGACAGTGTTCACTTTAAAATTTGTATTCGATTGGCGACTTGGCAGTAGCATTTTGCTTATTCGCAGCCATCGGAAAATTACCCTTAAAACTATTTAAGATCGGAAGTTGGTCATCAGCAGCCTGAGGAGTATCATTCACCCGGCTGTGTGGTGCATTCTGCTCTTCGTTTTTTTTGCGATTGCTTTGTTTGTTTCCGACTTTTGTGTTTCTTTTTTGTCGGAGATAGAAATATCGCAATGGAAAACCCCCCCAACCAGTCGCAAGTTTGTGAACCTGCGCAGGTGACGGTGGCGAAAGTAGACTAATGAAATTGATGTCCTCGGCCAATGGTGGTCGATTTGCAATGGCATTGCTGCTCTCGTCGGCTTTCCCAGAAGACCTTCCAGAAGTCTGACGATAGACTATTGTTACAGATGATTATGGAATCGGCGGATATTCTTACACATGCCGACAGATGTCCAGCGATTTATCCTTGATGCTGTTGTCGAAGTTATTGATCCTTAAGAGCGAGATTAATATCTCGTCGAGGTTGAACAATGACACGGATTTATTCAAGAGGACCTCTTCTTCCATTTAGGGATCAGATTTTACGATGTACATACAATAAAATTTTTATCAGGTAATACAGATAAATTAACCAACAAAATAAATTTAAAAAAATAATCCGAGGTAATGCAGTGAGGCGTACACAAATATGTTATTTCAATTTTTATATCACACTCAAAATACACATCACAAATTTTAGGGTCAATCTAATTTTATCATTATTTTTTCTAATGAGGAACAAATCAGAAGTTCAATACAAATGTCAAAATTTATCCACTGGTTAAAATTTTAACGAGCTCCTGAGCAGGGTTAAATTTTGACGTCTGTATTTACGTCAGTAACGTCAAAATTTTGCCATGGGATCAAAATTAACGCACTTTTAACTCAGTTGACACACGAAGAAGCCAGTTGAAAAGGCCCAAACCACGGTCGATAAAATAACTACTTCAAATTTCAGTGAGCCATTTAAAAAGCCCTCGAACAAAGCCCGCAGCATCTACAGCTGGAGCTTCCTCCAGCTCGTTTACAGAGAAAAACACCTCCGGGGAAGACTTCAAGCCCAAATCGGACACCTGGTAGTGCTCAGCATATGTGTGGCTTGCAGTACCAAGGGGGCAGGAGCAGTTGGAGCCACACCAACCTCAAATGTTCCTAGGCTTGAAACCATAGATACTAGTTTCAAATCACTTGTTGCACAACAAGAAGCCTGTATGACTAGTAACGATGCTGAACACAATAAATGCGTTTGCTGTGAACAAGTTAAGCCAGGCAATCATGTAGGAAGTGATAGTGTGCCTCAATTCAGTTTTGGTGCGAGTAGTGTCTCGAAGTTCACTTTTGGTTTTGGTGGCGCAGCTGGACCGAAAAAAGGAGATCAACTCAAGACCGAAGTGGCATCTAGCAAGACTGAAAACAAAACAGGAATTACGTTGGGCATTTCAGCAAAGACTAACGATACATCGGTTTCCAGCACCGGCATCTTGTTTGGTATAAAGCCTCAATAGGACACTCCAGCAATTACCTCAAAAGATGTTCTAGATGTTCTAAAAACTAATATAACAACAGGTTTTAAATTTGGCGTTCAACCAGGAGACACTACTACTAATTGCTCAATGGGTTTCAGCTTTGGCATTAAGCCTCCAGCAGCAGACAATAAAATATCTAGTGTCACTTTTAATCTCCCCTCAACTACAGCTGAAATAAAAGCACCAACGAATTTTAATTTCCAATTACCTCATCGGCATTTGGCGGCGTAAAAAAAGCTGAGGAAACTAAGGTAACAGAAACCAAGTTTGGTATTTGCCCCACTAAATACTCCAACAACTGCTGGAGCAATTAAACCAATCACATTCAATGCTCCTACGGAGGTGAACAAAATTCAAGCTAGTTACATTTGAAAATCCAGGTACTGCGTCCAGTGTGCTCAGTACTTCAATGCCAAGCAGTGGATTCGTATTTTGCAAAGCAACTACACAGTCATCGTCGTTATTTTCTCCTTAAGCTCCAACCACTTCATCCTCGGGCTATAGCTTCGGAAAGGATATGTCAAGTGGTTCCAGTAGCGACCCTTCTCTGTTCGGTTCAACGTCAGCAACTTCCAGCTTAACAAACAATGTTGCATCAAAGAGTGCTGCATCGGTATTTGGAGCTGCTGCTGCACCTATCACTGCAATAGTGAATAGTTCTACAACTGGCTTTGTATTTGGAAAGCCCGCGACAACGTCCATATTTGGAGCAACAGTAGCAGCCACTTCGTCAGCAACAACTTATACGTCCTCAGTTTTCGGCTCTAAACCTGCACCGTCGATGTTTTCGTCCCTTGCCGCTCCACCAGATTCCGCTACAACTGGCTTATCGACCTCGAATTCTTCCTTAACTACAACCTCCTTACCCGCGCCATTTGTAATTGGAACTGGCCAGTCGTCGGCTTTAAGCACAAATAATAAACCTATTTTTGGAGGAAGTACCTTCGAAACTTCATCCCTAGCTGCTGCTACTCCCGCACAACCACGTCCAGTTGGCCAACAAATTCATTCACATTTGGTTCGAAAAAACCACATGAAGAAGCTAAAATTAACGCTTTGCCAGCTTTTGGATCACCCGTAGCTATGTTTGGTCAAACGACGTCAATGTTTGGCTCTACTCAACAGCAACAGGTAGGTGAAGTAAAACCAATGGTTGCTACAACTCAATGAGCAATACCCTCATTTGGAGCCCCCACCTCAACC
This sequence comes from Philhelius pedissequus, assembly GCA_910595825.1. Lineage (NCBI taxonomy): Eukaryota > Metazoa > Arthropoda > Insecta > Diptera > Syrphidae > Philhelius > Philhelius pedissequus. Next base: position 137,235,526 of record OU343161.1, read on the forward strand.
TCAACACTATTTGGCTCAAATACAACAGCCGCAACAAGTGCTACTGCTGCGTCCGGCAATAAGTTTGGTTCCTCAACTTAAACGCCCGTATTTGGATCCTGTATGCTTGTTGAGGGTTTCGGAGCGCCAGTTGGTACCTGTTGCGCCAACGAACAGCAGCATCAATCCAGCTGCAATGCCAACATTCGGTTCCTCTGCGTTTTCTACCGGATTTAGCTCACTAGCTGCTGCCTCATCATCAGGCAGTGCTGATGGAGCGCCGGCGCCAAAAAAAGCTGATATGGCTATAGCAGCGCACATTCTTCATCAAATGTAAGTTTCAAACATGGTGGAATTTAAATAGAGTTTGTTATTAATAAATTCAATTGTACTTTTTAGAGTGGCTTTTCTTTCGGAGGTGTTGTGTGAGATGAATAACATAAACAAGTGTTAGATCTCACATAACCAACACCATTAAAATAATTAAAATAACAATCTGACCACGACCTTCCCTAACAAACTTTAAATAAAATATCAAATTAATATCAAGGTCTACACCAACAACAGAATGGTGTGAATCAGCCAAACGATACGGGACCATAAGCGATCGTTTGGTATGACAAAAAATGCACTGGCCAATGACTAATAATTGAATTACGAAAAGAACTGGGACAGGCAATGTTAACAATGAAATTAAATGACGAAGCTAAACGTATGTGTAGGAAATGTATGTTAAATGAATAATGCTAATTTACCAAGTGACACATATGGCAATTAATAAATATTGCATTGAAATTATATTAATTAATAATTATTGGGGAATGCTTATTTAGCATTCCAATATTAGGGCAAGTAATTGCAATGCATTTTAATGTTAATATAACAAATTTGTAAACTCAAAGAAAATGTAAATTGGTAGGGATGATAGGTTAAGAATATTTTTGTATAAATAGTGTAGGAAAATAGTGATAAAGCAATCAATTGAATAAATTGAATCAGTTAAATCAATTGAATCAGTTAGATCAGTTGAACCAGTTGATAAAAAAAAAGTATTAAGTCTTTTATTTTAAGTCTTTTATTTCGATTGAATACCTAGCACCTATCAAAGGTAAACTACTAATCTAACTTTGGTTTATTTTCAGGTACTACTAAATTGGCCTTCTAAGGCCACATCAAATAGCCGCCAGTGGCTATTCAAATATACTGGCAGAAACATATAGGCATTCTAAGGCCACCCAAAAGGGCCGTCAGGGCCAATTAAATAAACTGGAATCCTCTTTATAGGTAGGGTCAAATTCTCTCCGACTGATATGTCCAGTTGGACGTACAGAAAAAATTATTCAACAGAATAATTAATACGCTTCAGAGACTCTATTCAAGTTTTCAACTTCGCGTACACCCAGTTTTAATTTTTCAGGTGCAAAAGATTCAACCAACGTAGCATAGAGAAAATAATTACATAATACAATAATTACAATTAGACATGAAATAGTTTTAATTCGCGCTCGATCTAATGAGAATGCTTATTTTTCCAAAGATAATGAAGAATTAAAATTATCAATTTTCAAATTGCTATAGAGAGTTCCACACATCACTCTATCTGATTCAAATAAATTTAACTTATTGAAGCAAATTCAATTAAAACCCATTCAAATTCATTTTCGTAATTGGGAAATAGAAGTCGTTAACCTCAAAGAAGATACCTATTCCAGATGTCCAAATTTAAAAGAACTTAAAAAATATATCCAAATATAACTTCCAAATGTGGATATCATGGAAAAATATGTACACTTCAAAATGTTTATCTCTTAAGTAAATTTATTAGTGAAGCTAAGAATTATAATTAATAGTTCAATAAAACAATTTTGTATAATACTTGATACATTTTCTTTTTATTATAATTTTTTTTATATTTACATATCATTTTCAAAATCTATTCTATAATGACCCCAAGCTAGTGTATTGATATTATTACTACATATAAATCTTTTGTCGTTCGCACAGCTTAAACTTAATTTGTTGATACATTCAGTATATATAGTATGTTGTCTAGATCTAAAGTTTAACATTTTACTATAAAAGTTAAGCTTATGTAGCAAGCAATCTCTATAATTTTGCAAAGATAATTTTTTTACAGCTACTGATTTAACACCTTTTGCTTTTTTTATCACGGATGCATCTTCAATGTCAATACTATACATTTTAGCTCTTAACCCAATAAATTCCTTTATTATTCTTCCATTATTCTCATCCTTCATATAACTTAATTTTTTCACATTGAGCTGAGCAATATCATAGGGGTTATGTAGGGGGTAATCTGAAGTATCAAACATTTTAATTATATCACTCTTAATATCGCTGTAAAAGTCATCAGTTCGTATTTGATAAACAAATGAGTCAGTATCCATATAAGCCAGTTGTAGGTTCTTTGGTTTCATATAAGCATAATGAAAGTCATACGTTTTATACTTTGAAATCTCTAATACACAAAAACCCAAGTATATAGGCTTATTATAGACACAGTAAATTCGTTTTAACTGAATAGCATCCATAGTTTCGGAAAATTCTAAGATGCTATGAAAATTAGGTTTAGCGATAAGAGCACGACTACCAAGATGTCTACCTCTGCTTTCTACTGAATCAACAATTCGAACATCTTTTCGTTTGTCTACATTCTTCATAGTTTTTCCAAATACAGCATTATTACAGAGTTTACGCTGATCCTTTTCAAACTTTGTAGTTCTTTTTTTCTAAGTTCATTGTTTAAATCAATATATTTTTTCAACCATTTAGATTGTTTGAATTGCATCACTCTGTGAATTTTCTTCAGCTCTAAACCATTTTCAAAGCACTGGATTAAACTTCTGTAATGTATTATATAATTTACCTTATTATTTAAATCAGCAATTAATTTTTTATCTGATTTGTTAGACAATGAAATATTTGAGGGGCAGAAAGGATCGTTATGATCATCATGTATCTTTAGGATATTCAAGATCAACTTCTAAAACATAACCAATGTTTATATTTGAAATTAACCATTCTTGAATCCCATCTAAATTATCTGGAGGTTCAACCCATTTAAAGTCTGAATGTGGTAGATAGTCAGACATTGCCCAACCGTAAAGATTATTAGTATCAAAATACATTAAATAATCAGATGGTTTACTTGAATTATAATCAGACATATATTTATTATTTGCTTTAGAATGTCGTAAGCTACACTGTGTCAAACCTCCTCTTATACCTTTAGCGAAAAAGTTATACATGTTTATATCAGTTAAAAGTTCAAGTTTTACACTTGTTTCTTTCAACATAGCATCCCACCCTGGTAATGTATAATAGTGACAGGGGTCTAGACCGTAAATTGTTCTAGAATCAATTCTGAATTTTTCGAAAATGTCAACATCTGTTTTCAAATAGTGTTCTAAATATTCTCTTAAACTGTTACATTTAAAATGTGACCAAACTTTTACACCGTGCTTATAGTCATCTTGGTTGCAATCTTCTTCAATCAAAGAATTTCTAAAAGATTATATTGGAGGGAGCTCTGTCTCACTTAATTTGTCTATAGAGTCATAGCAGAAAACACCATTACGAGTCATTAGATGAAAAGATTCATCATCTTTAAAAAATGATGTAAAAATTTTAAAATCTGGTAGTGTTGTCACAGTTTTATTACATTCATTTTCATGCTTCTCAAATGCTTCATCTGTGTTGAACGTTTGCAGGCATGAATTACATATTCTTACTGATCGTTTGCCATGACTCAGTTGTTCTCCTATTAATCTAGACATATTTTTTATCCATACATAATGACTACAATCCCCTTCTTGTATTAGTAATAAATTAATATGTTGTTGTCTTTTGTGTTGAGAGTTGAAATATGGACCGATAACTCTACAACTTTCTCCAGATCCATTTTTTTCTACTCCAAAAACATTTATACTAATTGTAGGATTGAGTGTCTCAAAGATCGATATGTCTTTAAGTTTCAAAGGGAACTCTAAATTTGTAAAGTCAATTTGAATTCCACTCATTAAACTTATCACTTCATGTTGAATGTTTTCAATCTGATAACTGATTGGTCTATTTGTATTTGTATCTACGGGGTAAAGAGCTGATATAACTGCCCATTTAAAACAGAATTCATCATTATTTTGGACATTAACACAGGCTTCTTTCAGCTTAATGCTTTTTGGAAGGCTTAAATAGCTCGAACATCTGAAGGGTTTATACTCGTTAATATTAACTTCAATATGTTTAATACACAATAGTGCCCATTCTGAAACTCTCTCCTGAAACTCTTCACTTTTAACTCCAATTGTTTTAAACATATTTTCAATTATATCTTTCAAATCATCATTTTGTAAAGCTATTTGCATTGGACATTTAAACGATTTTATGCTTATTTCACATTTTTCTGATTCTCCTTGTGTTAATATAAATTTTATGAACTCTGCAAATAGTTCAATGCTGAACTTTATACCCTCTTTGGTTTCAAACGAGTATTCAAGTAATTTAATTATATCAAGTGTACAGCTATTTAAAAATTTGTTAATGTCTATAACCCCTTCATCAGTATTTTTTAAGGAATAGGTTTCCACTTTACCTTCAAAACAATGCCTTATTTTGTTAAAACGAGTATTGCTGACTGGAACTTTGCTCTTTCTCTTATGTTCATTAGTTCTAGTGTGATGACCCCATCCAGATACTAGCACATCTATTTCACAGTTTTCACATCTACGTTTTTTCAATGATGAATGCGGTTGGGAGAGGGAATCATTCATGTCTTTTAGAAGTTTTCTCTTGCTGCTAATTGGTTGAGCAATTACTCGCTCTTGAGAGGAGACGTTAATATGTTCCTTGCGGAAGTGTTCCAACATTAAATCCTTTCGTGTATATGTTTTGTCACACTGAGGACATTTAATTTTACCACCATGTGAAGCTCTTATATGTCTATTAAGAGTTCCGATTTGTGTAAATTTAGCACTGCATACGTTACATTCAAAATTATCCATTTTATTTGTTTCTGGCGTTGTCCCCAAGTCCTTCAAAGGGAGTAGAGGTTTTTCACAAATGTATTTAATTTTTTGTAAAAACGAATCCATTTTAAAATAGTTGGATACAACAAAATAAGTTTAAGTTTGAGTTAAGAGGTATAATACTAGATTAACAAGCAAGACTATAAAGAAAATTAAAAGAAAAATAAAATCTATTTATACACATTCTGAGGTCTAACTTTCTTAAACTTTTATTATAACGCTTCTCATTATATTTCTTATCCAAGTATATTTTATAGATATACAAATGATTTTTTTGTAAGCTTCTTATTATCGCATACCTATACATAAATATTAATTTTATATCTTATCATTTTAGTAACAATGGAAATGAAATGGATTTCTTAAAGTTTCACATGTCCAACCATAAATTCTAATTATAGATGACACACTTGTTTTGTCTTATCATTCTAGTCCTATAATAAAAAAATTGAATTGAATTTTCTTTATCTACCCATTGTCCGAAAGAATAAAAAACCCAATGAAAAACAATTTACATACTTCCAAAAATTTTTAATAAAAAAAAGCCTAAAATCAACCAACTGATAAAGTAACACATTACTATTTTCCCTAACACATTTTGTAATCTTTATCATTCTTACTTACGATAAAAAAAAACAATGGAATAATAACGATCGAAATAAAAGAAACCTAAACCAACTGATATGATATAGATTTCTTAAAGTATCATATTCCTAACCATAAATATTACTTAGCCCTGACACAATTATAAGTCTTTATCATTCTCACGATTGAAATAAAAAACCCTAAATTCAAAATTGCTGCTAAACGCCGCATAATTTGTTGAATTATCCACTCGGAGAAAAATTTCCGTTTTCGTCAAACGTCGAATTGAATTTAAACGAAATATATCTTCACCACTTATCGAATCGCAAGCTCTCTCAAAATGTTCAATCCATTTACGGGCATCATAAGGTTCATCACCAGCAAACGGTATGATGGTATGTTGAATATCTTCAAATTTTGGGAGAAGAAAAATATTCGGACTAAGAGCCAGTTCTTGTTGCAATTGTTGCAAACGTTGATGTTTTACTAGAGTATTCTCAAGTGTATATCGATTTCAGCTTCCTCTGCTGTAAGGATAGAATCTGATTTTCTGATGCAGGTTCCCCGACTTGATTGTTGTTTCCAAGTTCTTTTTGGCTTATCAAAGGGTTAAGTGCATCTCTTTCAATATTTCCTAATCTAGTTCAGAAAGTTTGTCATCATACAGCTTTTTTAATTATGTATAAGTGACAGTTGATGAAAATTCTATTTTATGTTTTTCAAGCCAATTTTGCAACTCGGTTCTGTTCATATTTATTCGTTTGTTAGTCGTTCTGATGTCTTAATATTCAAGCTTTCCAAAAGAATCCCACTTCTGAAGTTGTTAGGAAGGTTTTGTTATTATAAAATATTAATTTCTTGAAACAATTTTATTTTATTATTATTAAATAATTTTTTATTATTAATTTAATATTTAATTATTAATTTAATGACAAAAAAGTATTTAACAAAGTAAAAGTAAAATATAAAGTATAATTGTAACAAGTACTCTTTTTTTCAAGTTGATCAACAACTTTTTTGAAATGGTTGTTCAACAAGTTGATGGACGTTGAGGAACGCGTTCAACGCTCGGACTATAGCTGCCCAGATATTGATGACATAATTTTTACTTGTAAACATTTTTAATTTCAGTGTCACACACCTCTGTTGAAAAATATTGAAATTAAACTTTGTCTATATTAAGCGTGATTTCCTCTCAGAAAAAAAGTGGCTGCCATATTAATAATAGGTTCATTCGTTGAACTTTACCCAGGATCGACCTAGATTTTGTTACAACCCCAAGAATTGTCAAAAAAACCTGAGTTTTTCGGTTCACAAAAAACACCCAAAGGCTATTAATTTTATGTTGCAGAAAAGCAAGTTTTGTCATTTAATAATTAAAACTTGAAATATGTTAAATTTAAGTTGTTAGTACATTTTTTTGGTCCTATGCATAGTCCACAACTTCAATTTTGCATGCCAGTGTCTGAAAATTAATTTGGGTATTCTTTTATTTCCACTTTAAAAATAACAAATCAAATCAGATCTCATGTGACTTTGACGTTTATTCATTTACCTCAACTTGCCCCAGTTAAAAACGTAGACCTACTTCAGGGCGAATTGAGGGCGACCATAGGTTTCAAAAAATACAGAATTTGTTTATCAGGGTGACTTTTGGTTTTTCAAAAAACGCTTTAGGGCGACTTCAGGGCTCAGCGACAGACCTAATATTGGAAAATTATCTACAAAAAAAGATAAAGGACGATGACGAAAAATTAAAGCTCAACGAACACCTGCACCAATTTTCAAGTGGATGTCAACACAATACTTCAACTCATGCACACACAAACATTTTGTCTCATCCAACGCAACGCACAGCAAATAGTTTCACCTCAACGGCAACCAACACCAAACAAAATTAAAAAAGTTGATCAACGAGTTGAACAAATAATGTGCAACACATTATCTTAAAAACATTGCTCAACGTGTTAAACCACCATTTGCAACGAGAAACACGAACTCGTGCACTAGCCGTACACTTGTTGAACAATTCGTTGAGCAACGATCTCCAACAGGATTCAGCTTGTTGGTTGAATGGAATTGAGGACATCGTACATTAGAGTTGAATGTGTTGAACTTGAAATTTGTGAGTTGATCGCCTAGTGGACCGTTATAAGTCCCCTTTCACACAGGTAAACCAGTTGCTGGAGATTTTTTTGACGTTTTTCTTTAATTGCTTTGTAGCTTTCACACGAAGATACTGGCACCAAGAAACTGAGGAGGTAACTGGGAAGATTTTGTTGGGCTAATTGGAATGCAAAACAAAACGTCAAAAAAATCTCTACAAATCGGGGATATTTTTTTTATTCCCCTTAACTCCCAGTTGCCCGCAACTCAATTTCCTTATGTGAAAGGGGACTATTAGTTACATGCGAATTGGTAAAACGTAGCACTTTTAATTTCTGACAACCATGTTGAAGTATTTCTACATGGTAAAGTTTAATTTTATTTTCTTACCTTTTACTGAATAGATGCTTGACTAAGAGTTACATGCGAATTGGTAACACGTAGCACTTTTAGTTTCTGACAACCATGTTTAAGTTTTTCTACGTGTAATATCCCATGCGAAATTGATGCCGTACGAACATTTCAGACATCAAGAAGAACTAAATTGAGACAATGTGACTGTGCTATATACACCAAGTTCTCCCGAGGAAAGACACCACATCCGCCTGCTCCCAGATATACACACTGAAGAGTAAAGACTAAACATGAAGTTGGTCCCTGGAAAATGCAAACTCAATCGAAGTGTTGGACATTTTCTACAAATATATAATAATTAATTGTCGCGGAAACAAAAATAAAACACAGTTCACCGAATAGAAAAAGAAATAATTTGTTTAGTATTGTTTTTTGCTTAAATTTCTTATGACTTGTGTTTGATTTGCAAATAAAAAAGGAATTGTGACAATTACAGTTTGAGAGAAGTGACATTGTATGTCGAAGTTGTAATGAAGCATTACAAACTTCACCCCCCCCCCCCCCGCATAAGCATCTGAAATTCCCGTAACTACTTACCCGCACCGTAGTATACCAGCCTAAACAAAATAAAACATCATCCGACATACACATCTACCATACCTACCATTTCCATACAAGATGCCCCTCCCCGCCTACGTTCCTGCAATAATAGAAATAGCTACCCGATCGGAAAACATGCTCCTATAGCATGTCCACTCCTTGCATCATCATCAACGACTGATAAGCACCGAGTGCTTTTCAGCGAACAATCTATAGCCACCACACAAAACACACAACGTGGTGAATAACGAATATGCATGTCTATTAAATGGTGAAATCTCCACTGATGATAGCATCGTGACCACAAATAAGCCATAATAAAGATTGGAAACCTTCGTACGTTTCACCCTCCAAAACCCATTTGTTTACATTGTTGTATTTGTAGCTATGAAACTCTATCCATGAATAGATGAGAAATCGAAAAGCAAAACAAAAACAAATTACTAAGGCTGTGTTGTCTATGTGTCCATAGGAAGAGGAACAGAAAAGATTCTTGTGTGCGTTTTTATCAATGTGTCTATTGGAAGAGGAACGGAAAAGTTACTTGTGTGCGTGTTTCAGCTTGTAGGCAAATGTCAAATGAAAGCAGAGGTTTCCGGTCTTTACATTATTAGTTTATGATCGTGACGACGAACCAGGGCCCTCGATGGTGAATTCTAAGTACGTTATTAATAAATAGAACACCCCCGGCCGCCTTCGTATCACCACGATGCAAATAAGACATTAACCTTGGAATGTTAATAGGAGAATTTAAAGGAGAATTTCTTTGCCGTATCACCCGCTAAACCATCAAAATTATATAATTAGTAAAATAGTAAAACAAACCATAATTGGTGACGTGGCGCCGACAGCACATTGTATGGTTTATTAAACTTTACCACCATACAGCTCACACTTAGTCCGACAGGAAAGTAGGATAAGTAGAGCCCGTACAAGCCACAAAAGCATCGAGGAACGGTGCCAGTGGCAGTTCACATTGGACAATATCCAAAGACGGTGTAAAGTCGCCAGTATCCGAGGTCAGCCAATAAAAAAAAGGTAAAAAAGAAATAAAATAATAGGTTTCCCCCCCACCAGTGGTAAGGAGCCTTGTATAATACGATTAAAAACGTAAATAGCCGGTGAAAACCGTTGAAAGCCGTCGTAAGACGTTGATAGCCGGTGAAAACCGTAGATAGCTGGTGAAAACCGTTGAGAGCCGTCGTAAGACGTTGATAGCCAGTGAAAACCGTTGAGAGCCGTCGTAAGACGTTGATAGCCGGTGAAAAACCGTTGAGAGCCGTCGTAAGGCGTTGATAGCCGGTGAAAACCGTTGAGAGCCGTCGTAAGACGTTGATAGCCGTTGAAAACCGTAGATAGCCGGTGAAAACCGTTGAGAGCCGTCGAAAGATGTTGATAGCCGGTGAAAACCGTTGAGAGCCGTCGTAAGACGTTGATAGCCGGTGAAAAACCGTTGAGAGCCGTCGTAAGGCGTTGATAGCCGGTGAAAACCGTTGAGTGCCATCGCAAGACGTTGATAGCCGGTGAAAACCGTTGAGAGCCGTCGTAGGACGTTGATATCCGGTGAAAACCGTACAAAACCGTTGAGAGCCGTCGTAAGGCGTTGATAGCCGGTGAAAACCGTTGAGTGCCATCGCAAGACGTTGATAGCCGGTGATAACCGTTGAGAGCCGTCGTAGGACGTTGATAGCCTGTGAAAACCGTAGATAGAAGGTGAAAACCGTAGATAGCCGGAGAAAACCGTTGAAAGCCGTCGTAAGGCGTTGATAGCCGGTGAAAAACCGTTGAGAGCCGTCGCAAGACGTTGATAGCCGTTGTAAGACATTGATAGCCGGTGAAAACCGTTGAGTGCCGTCGCAAGACGTTGATAGCCGGTGAAAACCGTTGAGAGCCGTCGTAAGACGTTGATAGCCGGTGAAAAACCGTTGAGAGCCGTCTTAGGACGTTGATAGCCAGTGAAAACCGTAGATAGCCGGTGAAAACCATTGAGAGCAGTCATAAGACGTCGATAGCCGGTGAAAACCGTACATAGCCGTCGCAAGACGTAGACTCAGGACGTGTCAGTCGTAACAATATAAGGCGAACAAGGTTGACTTTACCCATAAGGAAGAAACCTACTCAGCCTACCACCGTATTACCGAAGCCGATACCTGGATCAGCATTAGCAGGGAATTACTTCGGCCTAAGCGAAGAACTCTAAAGATACCAGAACCTTCAAAACATCGCTTCCGTATATTGTAAAAGAAATGTATTTTGTTATATATACATATAATTTATAATTGGAATTTATAAATAAATATCATACTAAAGTAGTTATACGAATAAAGACCTTTTAAAACTAAAGCTTTTTGTACTTACTTTAGTTAGAGCCCTGGAAGCCGACGAGCGAAACCTCAGCCTTCGACAACAAAGTACATCACAAATGCCCGAGCAGGGACCTGTTAGAAGGATCAACGGAACTTTTAACCGACCTGGAATCTTTTAAAGGCAACACCGACCGTAATTTTCCGATTTATCCGATAAGTCCTTTAAAAGAATTCAACCATACCGAAGTCTCCCGAAACCTCACCGAAAACTAGTTCTATCCAAACCCGATTGAATAAACCGAAAATCCCGCGAGGTACTCCCAATCCGAACCGATCCGACGAGGTACACCGAAACCTCACAGAAAACGAGATCTATCCAAAACAACTTGAATAAGCCAAAAATCCCACGAAGTACACCGTAGATATGAAATTTCCGCACCGGAAAATTGATCTACCCGAACCAGATCGAATAAACCGAAAATCCAAGAGGTACAAAAAAGGTATACTAGCCGAAATAGACCGAAAATAAAATGTGCGATACCGAAGAGAACTTCGACGTATTCGACAGCATAGGGCCGATTTACCTTCTCACCAAATCCGAGCTTGTTGAACGTATGACACGCTTAGTGTTGGATACTGAAAGTACTTTGAATGCACTCCGTCCCTGTTTCAGTGCCTACATAAATGAGACACGGGCTCACAAATCCACACAGAACCTCTGTGAGGAAGTGCGCAGGCTAGTCATCGAGCGAGAATACTCCGACTCAAGTTTAAGGACCCCAAACGCGGCGAAACCCATAGATCCCGAAATGAGTGCCAAGGAAAACAAAATGCCCGAACAATTGCCGTCCAAGGAATTTTCCTATCCAGTACCCAGCTTACCGAACCACAATGCCCGAAAGAACACAGCGTACTCGACTCCGCCATATCCGTACCCAGCAACAACGGAATTTAACCGACCAACCCGATTTCCAGAATTCAGGCAATTTTATTACCTCCAGGGATTGGACGCTCATCAAAACCGTAACCCAATCGTCTCGAATGTGTCAGGTACTGTGCAAACAATGATGCCACCACAACCCACGTACTCACGTCCATTGTATCCAGCGGATAAAGTCCCTCCCAGCCGTGAAGCAGAAATGGTGAACGAAGTAAAAAAATGGGGTCTAAAGTTCGATGCATCTTGCAGCGCCGTGGAACTTACCAAAAGGGTCAAAGAACTGAAGGAGTTCTGTAAAATTCTCCCTAACGAAATGTCACGTACCCTCTCGGAAATTTTTAGGGGTACTGCTTTAGAATGATATCGCATAAATCGGGATGAAGTTAAGGCTTGGCAAAATTTTCAAAATGATTTGCTAAATATTTTGTACCAGTCCGTTTTGTAAGCAAACATATGGAGCGGTTATGTCAGATAAGAAGTAAGTTTCTTGCGAACACTCAAAAGAAACCAGTTAGAAACTACTGGCCAGAAAAATTAGCACCGTGCCTAGAGAAGCTTCCCAAAATCACAAATTTCACCGCTCACCGTATAAAACACAACCGTAAAAAACATACACATGTGAAATTTTATAAGCCAAAAAGACTGCACTGGAAACCAGGTATAAAAAAACATGCCTGTAAAAGGGTGAGGGCACCCTTCTCAACAATTGACCACAACGGGGCATGTGTTACTTATTCGCCATAAATTCCCAATTTTTTTTTGAAACTTCGTTAGAAGCGATTTATTTATTTTTTTTTAATTAATTTTTAATTTTGGTGATTTTTTTTCCCAAGAATAAAATATTTATTTTTTTTCCGCTGTAAAAAAAAATAAAAAAAAAATAAGCTAAAGTCTATTAATTCGATTTCCGACTTGACGAAAAGTAGCCTAGATTCAGACGAGAAGGTTCTCGTCTCCGAAAAAGGAGGGTGTTGTAATGAAGCATTAAAAACTTCACCACCTAACCCCCACCGCATCCCCTGAGCAGCAATAATGAACAAACAAACCGAATTACGGCAATATATTACAAAACACTATTGTAACCCTTTTTCCCCCTTGCTGACACCCCCTCGCATACGCATCTGATATTCCCATAACTACTTACCCGCACCGTAGTATACCAGCCTAAACAAAATAAAACATCATCCGACATACATACATATCTACCATACCTACCATTTCCATACAAGATGCCCCTCCCCGCCTACGTTACTGCAATAATAGAAATATCTACCCGCACAACATACTCCTATAGCATGTCCACTCCTTGCATCATCATCAACGACTGATAAGCAGCGAGTGCTTATCAGCGAACAATCTATAGCCACCACACAAAACACACAACGTGGTGAATAACGAATATGCATGTCTATTAAATGGTGAAATTTCCACTGATGATAGCATCGTGACGACGAACCAGGGACCTCGATGGTGAATTCTAAGTACGTTATTGGCCTCGTTCGGTGGCGCAATCTAACCGATCCGGATTGCTTGGTGTTGTTGTAACGCCTAAGGAAAAAACTGCTGATGAACTAAACATATGTTGTCAAACACAAATCTCAAGCTACCCAAAAATTATTGGATTCGTTGAGATTCGTTTGGAAATGTGAGGAACAGCTGATTTAAAACTTCAGATGTGTATGCAATACAACTGACATAACGAGAAACCAAAAAAGTGGGTCCCGCTATCAACGAGTAAGCAATAAACAGCTTATTGAATATGTGCAAAACACAAGTTTTTTTTCAAAATAAGTGAAGTGTCTGTTATCCCTCTTTTTTTTCATTAGAAGATCCCATAATTGGATATTCAACTTTTAAACTAAAGAAATACCTCCTAGCTTAGACACAAAGGTGCGATTTTCGATTTAGAACAAATTGTTTTGTAAAATTTTTATAAATATTTGTTTTAAAATAATAACTTTAACTATATGCTTGTAAGACTTGAAGTCTTCTAAATTTCAACATGAATTGCACGGCACTAGTTAGAATTTTGGGCTTAATATTAAATGATTTCAACTTTATTAAGAGCTTAGTTTAAATTCCACTTCTACCATTGGGCCCTATTACTGCTGTCAATTTGATTATTCATAAACACTGAAATTTGGTTTTAAAACCTCGGTTTATTTAAATACTGCACAACTATTTAATTGTAATTATCGATTTTCCTGAAATTCACAATGATCTGCATCATTCTCAATTACCAAATTGAAGTTATTTAATATTAAATTTCAGAATTTATCAACCATCAATTTGCAATTGACAATTATAATAGGGTGATTGACAGTTGAAATTCAGTGAAAAATTATATTGTTCCTAATATAAACAAAACTCAATGCATGTATATTCTTTTAGCACTAGAATAAAGAAATATCTTACATTATGCAGATTATTATTCTTTCGTTCTCCGGAAAAAATTAGGACAACATTTTAGCCTATAATATGTAGCTATAAATTCCACCCGAAATAAATCAGTGATGTCAATTTATTATGATATTGTGTTCACCCGAAATTCACAATAGGGAAAAACAAAATAAGAAGGTGAATCTATCAATAAGTCTGAATATCCATAAGCCGTTAGGATTAAATCAAAATTGTAATTTCCGTAACACATCCCTCATTTTCCCTTATATGTAAATAAAAGTATTCAGTTATTTATATCAACATTTCTTCTCCACGTTTATTCCAATGAAAAAAAACAGGCCAATGTCATTATCATTATCGAAGTAATCCACCAGAGCTGTGCTTTGAGTGGATTTTGTTTAGTATAAATATTGGAATTATTTTCGCTCCTCTATTTTAATTCAAAAACACATATTGGAGACACTTAAGAAGACACACAATTTTGGATTATCACTAATCTCTTCGTTTTTTGCTTTGCTTCTTTATTTTATATTTAGTTTAATTTTACTCTCCTTTATGCTTAAATAATTGAATTTAATTTCGTTTGTTTTGTTTGATTGCAATAAAAAAAAGGAATTGATTTTGATGCAGCATTTTGTTTGTTGTGACTTGTTTTTGTTTTGCATTATTTGTAAGCAATGTTAAATGGAAAAAAATTAATTAAATTAAATGATAATTATTGTAATTGTAAAAGCATTAATAACAAAAAAATAATATTTATAATTAAACATCAATAACAGAAGTGTTAGCTAAAATTTATCCTGAAATATAAACAAATTATTGGTTGCTGCAACAGCAATTATATTTTCGAGAGGATGCCATGCTGTGTGTAGTATTTTCTTGTTGAAATCCAAGCAATCTACACTGATTTCGTCCTTTTTTCGTTTACCACCAGTGCAAACTTTACGGGGTTTTAACACGGTTTTTGGTTTTATTATATCCCTAGATGCTTCCAGTGTTACATCCTTTTTAGTGGTGCGATCGAATACACGGAAGAAATTATTGTAGCTTCCAGTCATTATCGAAGTGTCATTACCGTTCCAGCAGCACTCGAATTTATCGAAAATACAATCATTTTCATAGAGGGAGCATAATTTTGTCCGGAGATATTCATGAACCTGAAAGTAAATACAATTGAAAAAAAACGTTTAAATACATTTTACAAGGCAAGACAATAAATAGGCACATAATTTAAATCAATGTGTTAAAAAATATTTATGTATTTTTTTGTTTTTTCTTGTTTCTGGGTAAAATATTTCATAATAACACAAAAAAGAATACACGACTGGATTGCACGTACTTGCTCTTATATTCGATCACACATTAAACACAAGATTTTTAGTAGAAACAGATCAATATGTTTTTAGTCTTTTTTACTTAATTTTTTTATAAATAAAATTTCGTACATTTTTTTTAACAATTTTTAGCATGACAATTTTATGTATTTAAGAAAATAAATTTTAAAAAATACCTCCACATATTTTAGTTTTTTTTTTTTTAATCCAAAAAAAAAATATTTACCAAAATTCTGGTATGCAGTATTATTTAAAGTTCAAAGGACCTCACACATAAAAAATTTTGATCGAAATCAGTTAAGCCATGTATGAGAAAGTCCAAAATCAAGAAAATGGTTGTGTGACAAGTACAGTTAAACAAAATGTAGACTATATCTATAGTACTTCACATATTTTTCTTATCAAAATCGTTAGAGATAATTAAGATGATAGTTAAAATTAATGATGAGTAATTAAAATTGTATGGCAGGTACCGTTAGGTTTGGCCCCAAAAAAAAACGAATCAAAACCTGTTTAACACAATCACCTGAAACGCTTATATACCAAGTTTGAAGAAAATCGCATCAGCCGTTTAGGCTGTAGAGCGTTGTACAGAGAGACAGACCGAATTGCGGGACCCACTTTTTTGGTGTTCTCTATCATCGTAATGTTCAGTTTGATTTAAATATCGAGTTAACTTATAACTATCTTAAAGCTAGACAAAAATGTTTAAAGCTAGCATAATTATCAATAACTTACAACTAATTTACTGGCCCTTTACGGGCGCTCTAAACGAAACTATATCTTAATATTAGTGTCTTTCGACCTAAAAACTATTTTAATAATTCTAATTATTTATTTTTATTTTACCAAGAAAACATATTTAAAAAATCTCGGTATCATATCATTTTTTACATTTTTACTTATAATCTACCTAAAACTAGACTAAAAATGATTAAAACTAGATACAACTTACTTTCACTAACTAAAAATAACTACGGCTACTTAAGATACCTAAAAATACCTAAAACTACTTAAATCTACTTAAAAAACTAGAACAGACACAGCAGCATTTTTCGTTTTTGTAATTTTTTTTGTATATTTTGTAAACGCATGCAGACACATACAGACATGCAACCCAAACATTGTTAGAGAAATAAGCCCAAAAATTAAGGCTGTTCGTTGAGGACATCGCTTTTGGAATGTGACCCCGAATCAGCTTAAAGAAAAAATTATCTATTCTGTTTATGTTGGCTGCGTTGAATAGAACCTGGTTGGAATAATATCGTGTGTACTCCGACTCTGGTGTTCCAAGGCAAATGTCATTGCCTCTCAAACACTCGAATCTTTTCCATTTGAGATGGGGCAACGTTGAACCACACCGGGCATCCATAGGCAATCATCGGCCTGATGAAGGCCATGTAGAAAATCACCTTCACCCTGCGGCAGGAATCGAACCCGCAACCACGAGGTTGACAGGCGAGCACACAACTATCGCACCACGGCCACCCCCAATGTATGCCCTTCAACAGGACCGTTTGATACTTTTCGCCCTTAAGCCTAGTACGCTGCTGATGCGAAACAAAAAATCCCATACAAAAATGACACGACGAAATCATGAACGAAAAATTTCGCTCTACTTTTCGTTTTCCAGTACGCTGCTGAACGACGAAGTGTGTAATTTTAGTGGATAGCTGTACTAGATTTCTTAGTACAATTCTCCACTCTTTTCGTTCTCAATTTAATTAACCTGGGGTGGAATCGGCTAAGGTGATTTGTGATTGTCACATTTCCGACAATCATATGTGATCATATAAAAATTTTCGTCTGTGTAAGGTGATCACAAAAAATTACACAAAACTTGGCACCACTTTAAGAGAAGTACTGAAATTTAACATAAATCCATGTTTATGTGTGGTTTTGTTTGTCTGCAAATTGTTTTATTTGTTTTTTTGTTCATGCAATGTTGAGTGCCCAAACCTTATTAACCTTTTGATATTAAAAAAATGTTATAATTATCTCGCAATCCAAAAAAGTTAAAATAAAAAGTAGAATCTAGTCATTGAGTTCGCTTGATTAAATTAGGATATTTCCAATTTGTTTTACAAACTGAGAAAATAAAAATGTTTGGCTCGTTTGCCAAAAGTATTTTAATTTGTAACTACTATTAATTTATTCTAAATGCCAATTAATAACAAAATAAATTAAAAGTTGAAATAAATATGTGTGAGAAAAATAGCCTTTACTCAATTACATGAACATACTTCTGTGTTTTCGGATATACTTTGCTGAATGTAATGTATATGGGTATGTACATGTACATATATGGTTTCTATTTTCGGAATTTGTGAAATCATAAAAGCAATTTTACAAATTTAAAAAATTAGAAAACAAATGAATTTTATATGAAAATGACACCAAAATAGCTGTCACAAGAAAAAGTCACAAAAATGTGATTATCACATGTGACAGTCACCTTACGCAGCCCAAATTTATTTTTTGTGCCTGTCAACTATCACAAATCACCTTAGCCGATTCCACCCCTGCACATTAATTGCCTTCGAAATTTTGACATTTCATTTAAAAAAAAAATTCAAGCTCTTGTATTGTTTATTTGATTTTTCTTTGGGTTTTCTCTAGTGTCTGGTTTTTCTGTTCATTTTCTGTATTAAATTATTCGAAATAAGTTCAATTCTAATTTTTGTATCAAAACCAATTTCAAAATCGACTAAGCTAAATCTGCAAAATGGAAATGGGAAGTTGGAAAGAAGCACACCCTTCACATATCTTATCGGCGAACAAGATATAGCGGATCTTTATTTGGAGTGCTTATTATAACCAACTAGCGACTTTCCTCATACTAGTGCTAGTGCTTAGATTAAAAATAACCTATGTCCTTTTAAAATTAATTTATTTTAAGTGACTACTAAATAAAAATATTATAATCAAGATTCAGTAGTTTGTTCTGCAATTAACTGTCCATGTCATGATTTTTAAAATACATTTGTTACTCCGACTTTTAAATTCTATGCGACCTTTGACACCATATAAATATAAAAAAAAAACACTCACCATTTCTAACTACATACTTTCAACACATAAATTAACTCAATTGCCACAAAGAAAATATCAAATCGACCGCCCGCTACTGGCAGTACGAATATGAATTCCCGACCTGGTCGGGACAAGATGTATCCAGGCCGGAAGCCAAAGGTAAGCGGCCTTCCGCTGCATCAACGACAATTAAGGAAATCATCGTTACCACAATAATGTTTGGTTGCAAAAAGGCCATCTTAAACGATACCCACCTCTATTTAGAAAGCCTGTTTCCGATCTCATTGATTGGCGATTTTATACCATACCCCAGAACTTATTTCTCAAGTTCAGACAATCTGTTTAATGTTTACTTCGTGAAAATCGGCACGGGATGGACATTGTTATTTAGTCTACAATTTTTGGTGATGACCTCGCTAGTCTTTTGTTGTGTTGATAGAAAGAAGATGGTGACAAATCGGAACGGGTTGTCCAATAAAGGCGAGCGATATCTTTTTAGAATCAGCACTTCATACTTTCAAAGAAAGCATCAACATTTTTTGCAAAGAAGTTGTATTAAAAAAAATAGCTCCAGGAATACGCATACATTATTCTAAATATGCGTATTTCAAGAGTGATTTTTTGCAATAAGGCTTCTACATAAAAACTTTTGATGCTGATTTTGAGAGCATCATGAGTAGATTACTAAAAGGTATCAACCAAGTTTTTAGGATAACCCGTTCCAAAGATACACTTCAAAGTATTTTCAGATTATGTATTTTAAGGTGAACAGTGAATAGCTTTTAAACTATATCTTTGGAACGGGTTGTCCAATAAAGGTGAGCGATATCTTTTTAGAATCAGCACTTCATACTTTCAAAGGAAGCATCAACATTTTTTGCAAAGAAGTTGTATTAAAAAAATAGCTCCAGGAATACGCATACATCATTATAAATATGCGTATTTCAAGAGTGATTTTTTGCAATAAGGCTTCTACATAAAAACTTTTGATGCTGATTTTGAGAGTATCAAGAGTAGATTACAAAAAGGTATCAACCAAGTTTTTAGGATAACCCGTTCCAAAGATACACTCCAGGTATTTTCAGATCATGTTTTTCAAGGTGAACAGTGAATTGGTTTTGGACTATATCTTTGGAACGGGTTATCCAATAAAGGCGAGTGATATCTTTTTAGAATCAAAACATCATACTTTCAAAGGAAGCATTAACAAAACCAAAAGTAGTTTTGTCACCAAATGACTTTTAGATGTATTTTTTTTTGTCACCAAATTTCCTTTACATATATTTTTTTTTAAATAAATCTTGGACTTGAAAATGGTATCCGGAATTAGTAAGAAACTATAAATTAGAACCGTTTACACCATCCCAATGAAGCACGTAGTTTTCGAATTTTAGAGTGGTTTACCTCCCAACTTCATTGATTTTCTTAAAATTGATAGAAATTTTATCAAATCGGCAGAAAAACCAGTTTATAAATTCAAAAGTAATTGCTTAATTTGGATCATTTAAACGGTTCTGAGTTTTATTTTAAATCCTCTTTGTGTAACTAGAACCATTTTTATATCAAAGAATTATTTTATAAGAATTACATCTAAAAGTAATTTGGTGACAAAACTCCTTTTTTTACAACTTGTCAACTTTTTTTGACAGCTTACACCACAACTCTCCGAAAATATTTGTCCGCTCTGATTTTCGTTAGCATTTCGCTCTCCTATTGGAGACCACCGAAAATTTTCGTTTCGCATCAGCAGCGTACTAGGCTTTAGGGGTGAAACTAAAGAATTCAGTAGTGGATTCTTTAAGCAATGCTTTTATTTTTTTGTGCTGCTCCACTGTGAAGCAGTGGAAGCATGTCTATCTTTACTTAAACGTTTAATTGTAAAATTTTGACCTATGGCCGACTTACATAGATCTATGGTATCCTGCAACTCCATTTTATAAGTGTTTATGGGTGGCACCTTTTCTTTTTTATGACTCGGCGGCTGTGTCTGCTGCTGCTGATTCTGCTGCTGCTGTTGATTCTGCTGCTGTTGATTCTGCTGCTTTTGTTTCGGTTGCTGTTGTTTCTGCTGCGTTGGTGGCTGCTGCTGTTTTGTTTGCTGTTGTTGTTGTTGCCGTTCTTGTTTCAGCTGCTACGACCAGTAACTCTTAATAGACGGAGAGCCAGTGACAAAAATAGTTTCGTCATTTGATAACGCAAGTAATTAATTTTATTGTAATCTTTCAACACTGGTGAAAATTAGTTCCGAGGTCTCCCAAGGGTGTAGTGATGGGTGTGGCGGCCGCGGATGCCAAAAAGAGTAAAAGAAAATAGGTGAAGTTACGGTATTTGATAACGGCAGACTTTTTCCTAGATCGTAGGCAGTGATGTCACGGGCACGTTCTTGAAAACTTGAAAACGGTACATTTATGGTGGTGAAACGGCAGGCAGACGCCTAAAATGGGCGGAAACATCGGACTTAGTTACCTCATTTGATAACAACTCTGATAAAACCAATTGTTGAGGTTAGCTCCTCAGTAGTCTATGTATGCGTTACCTGACGAAAATCTTGGTGGAAAGTGCCCAACAGACGATGCCCAGTGTTGTAACTATCTCGTACACATCAATTGTGCTTATTTTACCTAGTTGCGGCAACCACCGGGTACTGGCTTTTCCATCCGGACATTCCTGCTAAACTTATTAGCGCAAGTGTTGAACACAGAAAAGAAAGACACACTATAATGCTCTGCTTTAATGACTGTTCTGATCGACTCGCAGAAGTCTTGCATGAGCTCCTCAGAAAGAGGAAGTACGGCGGATGAGCCCAAACAATTGGACCAACGGCGGCTTCAACAGTCAACAAAGCCGATACCCTAATGAGCTACTTCGACGTATTTCCAGATAAGGTAATTGGGACAATTCAATGCAAGTCAGGGCATTGAAATAGAGATGGTGTCGGATGAGCCCTTAATGGACACAACGGCAGCGCTCATATCCTTGAAGCGGGTTACTGACTCCGGACTTTCCGGCTCCATTCGTCCAATGAGTCCAACAAAGGACCTGGGCCTCCAGGAAGTGCGATGGGATGGGCCGGGCAAAAGGCGGCAGACTTAGGCAAGAAGTCTGGGGCTTTCGAAACGTGAGTGAGCGACTTGTGACAATCCGTATCAAGGCTAAATTCACCAACATTAGTCTAATATGTGCTTACGCATATATACGCCCCACAGAAGACAAGGATGGCACCACCAAGGATGACTTCTACGAGCTCCTCGACAAAACCTATGAGCAGTGCCCTAAATATGACGTTAAGATCGTACTAGGCGATTTTAACGCCAAAGTAGGTAAAGAGAAAATCTTTGGTAGGACTGTCGGAAAACATAGCCTACGCGACACAAGGTCTGAAAACGGACTTAGGCTAATTGAATTTGCGGCGGCACGTAACGTTACCATTGCAAGCACACGGTTTCCTCATCTCGAGATACAGAAAGGGACTTGGCGGCATCCAGATCAAATAACCGTCTCTCAGATTGATCACGTTGCGATCGATGCAAGGCACGGATCACTACCTTGTTGCAGCCAAGGTAAGAATGCGAATAACCCGAACGTCCCAACAACGGAGTAATAACTTCGGAAAACTGCAATCGCAAGAGACCGCCAGAACCTATGCCGATCGAATGTCCCGTAACCTCTCAAGAAATCCATTGCCGCCAGCATCAAGTGTCGAAGACCAGTGGCAACGCTGCCAGCAAGCCATCAGACGTGCCGCAACTGATGTGCTAGGTTTTACCAGACCTCCATCACGAATCCTCTGGTTCGATGAAGAATGCAGGCAGGCACATGTAGCTAAACAAATGGCATATAAAGCGGCGCTGCAAAGTAGGACGAGAGCTGCTCTCAAGCTCTACGAGCAGAAAATACGGGAAGAACACCGGCTTCTCCAGAAGAAAAAGAGAGAGCATGCAAAGTGCACGATCAAAGATATAGAGAGATGCTATTCCAGAAACAACGTGCGGAAGTTTTACCAACAGGAGTACCGTTAGCATCCCACCGGCTGCACATCGGTGTGCGAGTGTTTTAAAAGTCGAAAAAATAAAAATTGTTTTGTGTTGTGCTGCCTGTTTAAAATATCTTTTAAGCCCCACTATTCCAAAATAAATTTTAAATAGAACCCAACTTCGTTCACGACAAAATCATAAAATAATTATTACCGTCCCCCATTTAAATTAATAAACCTAAAGTAACAATAAATATAAAATCCAATTAAAATAAATACACAAAAAAAAACACACCGCGATTTACCTAACATGCTCGTAATTCAGTGTTCAGTTAATCATACAAAAAAAACAAGCTGTGAAAGCAAAAAAACAACGCACCAAGCTCAACAAATACAAGCGGTAAATCTTTCATTTTCCTTGTCACTTCTCGCAGTTGTACTAGCTTGATCAATGTAGGTAATGGTGTATAGCTTATCGCCAGTGCATGTATTGATAAGGTTAGTATAACGTCAGATGGATTATTGTTTGATTTTTTTTCTATTTAAGCAGGGGCGGCTCAATGTAAATTGTCACTAAGGCATAACACTAGTGACAATTTGCTATTGAAAAGTTCAAATTGGAATTTAGATTAAACATTCATTATAGTTTGTCTGACTTGTGTTTTATTTGTTTTTGAATGTTAAAATGGTTGGTGTATTTAGGGTTGATTATACCAATATTCGAGGGCTAAGGAAGAATTTTTGTGGTGTGTATGTCCACACTGTTAAAAACAGGCCAGCTGTTTTGGCACTTAGTGAGACCCAAGTAGGCAAAAATTCGGTTCATACGGAGTTTCGTCTATTTGGGTACAACTTAGTGCCATTATTCTTTTCCCACCATGCCGTAGACGTTAGAAATGATATAGCGTACCAACTCCAACCACAATATGGTTTGTGCTCAAACACAAATTTTAACTTCATGTGGTTAAAATGCACGATAAGTAAGCACATCTTATACATATGTTTTATTTATCGGAGCCCAAATTTGGATAGAGTTTCAACTTTTAACGAGTTTGATGCTTTTCCGACTCCATTCAAAGAATTGTTTCCCATTATCCTCACACCGAAATCGTCATTGCGGGCGATTTCAATGTATACAATTCTAGTTGGCTCCGCTTTTCGAGCCAGACATCAGCCGAAGGAAGGTATGTTAAGGTCTTTGCTCAGTTAAACCAACTGACTCAGCTAGTTCACGAGCCGTCAAGAATCCCTGCAGGGGGTTGCAGGTCAAACCGCTAACACTCTAGACTTGTTCCTTACCTACGACCCTAATAAATACATGGTAAATGTATTATCACCTCTAGGCACATCAGACCATTGTGTCATATCTACAAATTTCTCATGCCAACAACACTCATTTAAAGAAAAACCACATATGAGAACCGTTTGGCAATATGGGAAAGCCAACTGGGACGGTCTCAATAACTTCTTCAGGAACTTTAACTGGTCACTATGCTTTCTCGATAGTGACGTAGACTCCAGCGCAGATATGATAACAAATTTAATTCTTCACGGAATGAGAAATTTTATCCCGATAGGGTGAAATCTATCAAACCGAAAGAAAATGCATGGGTTGATTCGAGCTGTAGATGTTATTAGAAATTATAGAGCCAAACCCACTGAGGAAAACCGGAAAAAGTTTCAACAAGCTAGAAAGACTTGCAACGTTCACATTCGTAGACCAAAATTTTGCATGACCAAAAATTAAGGCAAAAAATACTACAATGTCCCAAAACTCCGGCCACCTGAACAAAATGAAGTGAGGATAGCAGTATCCAAACTAAAGAACAACAAAGCTGCTGGCCCGGACAGACTCTTTAAAGCAGCCGGAGATGAGCTGGTACAGTCCATACACCAACTCATCTCTAAAGTCTGGTCAGAAGAAAGTATGCCTGATCAATGGAACCTCAGCATCGTTTGCCGATCCACAAAAAAGGAGACCCTCTAAGCTACGCCAACTATAGAGGAATAAGTCTCCTGAATATCGCGTACAAGATCCTTTCTGCTGTATTATGTGAACGGCTTAAACCATTTGTCAGCAACCTGATTGGACCCTATCAGTGCGATTTCAGGCCAGGAAAGTCCATAATCGATCAAATGTTTACGTTACGGCAGATCCTGGAAACTACCCAACAACTCCAAATGATACCCACCATCTCTTTATCGATTTTAAGGCCGCGTACGATAGCATTTATAGAGACGAGATATACAGAGCCATGCCTGGTTTTGGCATCCACACCAAACTCATCCGACTGTGTAGAATGACGATGGAGATCTCTGGCTGCTCCGTCAAGGTTGGTACTGACCTCACAGAAGCTTTTGATGTTAAGAAAGGATTCCGACAAGGTTAAGTGCTATTGTGCGATTTCTTCAACTTAATACTTGAAAACATTGTAAGAAATTCCCAAGTTAACTCTACTGGCACAATTTTTTTCAAGTCTGTGCAATAGTTAGCATACGCTGATGACATAGACATCATTCGCAGAGCCCAACGAGCTGTCACTGGAGCGTTTGCTAACATTGAAGCTGAAGCGGCTAAGATGGGACTTGCAGTCAATGAGGCCAAAACGAAGTACCTGCTGTCCACAAAAAGGAACACAACACCGGCGGATTGGACAAAACGTCGCAATAGACAGATACAACTTTGAGGTAGTTAGGGACTTTATTTACCTCGGATCCGCTATAACATCCAACAACATCTCGTTAGAAATAAAGCGAAGAATAACTCTTGCCAATCGCTGTTCCTATGTGCTAGGGAGGCAATTGAGTAGTAAAGCCCTCTCTCTAAAAACAAAGGAGACTCTTTATAAGACTCTAATCATCCCAGTCCTGCTCTATGGCGCGGATACATGGACTCACGGATGAAGATATCCTTAGTCGTTTCGAGCGTAAGGTTCTTTGCAAGATTTTCGGTCCTATCTGAGTTAAAGGGCTTTGGAGGAGAATGTTCAAACACGAACTATACGAGCTGTATAGCGACATTGACCTGGTACAAAAAATACGTATATCACGTTTAAGATGGGTAGGTCATGTAGAGCGTATGGACAACAATGCTCCGATTCGCAGGATCTTCGATTCCAACCCAGAGGGAAAACGCAGTCAAGGAAGACCTCGCCTAAGGTGGCGCGCTCAAGTGGAAGATGACCTCAACCAACTTGGAGTGCGTAACTGGAGGCAGCTAGCCAAAGACCGAGCTAGCTGGGGAGGCATATTGGTTGAGGCCCAGGTTCGTCCCGAACTGTAGCGCCACCTAAGTGAGTAAGCTGTTTGTTATTAGTTAAAGTAAGAATATTAACATTAACTTGAAATTTATTCACAAAATATAATATTTGTGTTATATTAGTTGATCTTATATTAAAACCTTATGGTTAAATATTCTTTGGGATTTGATGATCAGTTAGTTAGATGCAAACATTTAAAAGGAACTAATTCATATTTTACCCAACGTTTCGCTTGGTTGTTTGCTAGTTTTCAATTATATTAGAACAAGAGGAAAGAGTACGATAGTACCTTCGCAATGTCAATATGGTGTTCCATTGATAGACCCAACAAT